>BNST01002205.1:0-15000 GCA_019650275.1 Xylocarpus granatum
TGCTCACGAGCATGGTAACAGCATTGGAGGCATTTGGCAGTATGCAAGACGAACTTCCAAGAGAGACATGAACATCCCCGCTGGTGCGGTAGAGGCATCATGTGCATTTGGCAGTGCACAGGATGAACTTTTGGGAGTGACCTGAACATCCCCACGGGTGCGGCAGAGGCATCAGGCGCCTTCAGCAGTATGTGGGACGAACTTCTGGGAGCAGCCAGAACATCCCCATGGGCATGGTAGATGCTTCAGACATGTTTGGCAGTGCTCAGACTAACTTCCAGGATTGACCGGAACATCACTGTGGGCGTGGCAGCAGCGACGAACATGAACTTCTGGGAGCAACAGAACATTCCTACAAGCATGGCAGAGGGATGGGCGCATTCAACAGTCCATGGTACGAACTTCTGGGAGCAACCGGAACATCCCCATGGTTACAACAGTGGCATTGGGCATGTTGGGCCATGTGTAGGACAAACTTTTAGAAGCGATCGAAAAATGTCCGCCGGCTTGCAAGATGTGTTGAATTAGTTCGGCAGTGCTCGGGAGATACTTCCCAAACCGACCCGAACATCCACACGGGTGCATCAGCAACATCGAACACATTTAGCAATGTGCAGGACAAACTACCGAAAGTGGCTGAAACGTCCCTACAGGTGGAGTAGAGGCTTCAGGCATGTTCGGCAGTGTATGGAACAAACTTCTGGAAGCGACCAAAACATCCCCACAGGCGCGGCAGCAGCATTGTGCTCGTTCGGCAGTGCATAGGAATAATTTTCGGGAGTGACCCAAACATCTCAGTGGGCACAGCAGCAATGTCGGACATGAACTTTTGGGAGCAACCGGAAAATCCCCACAGGCATGCAAAGGTGAAACGCAAGTTCAGCAGTGCAACGGACGAACTTTCGGGAGCAACCGAAACATCCCCGTGGGCAGGACAATGGTGCCAGGTGCGTTCAACGGTGCTGGGGAGGAACATCTGGGCATGACCGAAACATCCCCATGGGTGCGGCACAGGGTTCAGGCCTGTTGGGCAAAGTGCAGTACAACTTGCGAAAGCGACTGGAAAATCTCCGCGGGCTCGGCAGAGGTGTTGGACGCATTTGGCAGAGCTTGAAACCATCTTTCAGGAGCAACCAGGACATCCCCATGGGCGCATCAATGGCATTGGACACATTCAGCAGTGCACAGTGCACAGTATGAACTGTCGGGAGGAACCAGAACATCCCTGTGAGTGCAGCAGAGGGTTCGAGCACGTTCAGCAGTAAGTAAGATGAACTTCTGGGGGTGACCAGAACATCCCCACAAGCATGGCAGAGGCATCAGGCACGTTCGGCGGTGCGAAGCACTTTCAGGAACGACCTGAACACTCCCGCAAGCATGGCAGAGGGTGAACTTCTAGGATGAACATTCCAATAAGTAGGATGAACTTTTGGGAGTGACCAGAACATCCCCACAAGCATGGCAGAGGCATCGGCATGTTCGGCGGTGCGAAGCACTTCCAGGAACGACCTGAACATTCCCGCGGGTGCAGTGGCATCAAATACATTTGGCAGTGCGTGGGACAAACTTGCAAGAGTGACCAAAGAATACCAACGGGCATGGCAGAGGCTTCAGGTGGGTTGGCCAGTGTGCGGTATGAACTTCTGGGAGCTTCCAGAATATCCCTGCGGGTGTGGCAGATGTGTAGAGCATATTTGGCAGTGCACAGGAAAAACATCCGGCAGTGACTGGAACATTCCCGTGGGTGCGGTAGAGGCGTTGGGTGCATTCGGTAGAGTCCAACGCCACTGTCATGTTTGCAGGGATGTTCGGTTCGCTTCCGAAAGTTTGTCCCAGCACTGCCAAACACATCAGACGCCTCTTCCAAGCCCACAGGGATTTTCTAGTTGCTCTCGGAAGTTCATCCCGTGCACTGTCGAATATGCCCAACACCACTTCCACAGCCGCAGGGATGCTCCAGTCACTTCCGGAAGTTTGTCCCGTACACTGTCCAATCCACCCGAAGCCTCAGACACGCCCACGGGGATATTCTGGTGGCCCCCAGTAATTCATCCCGTGCACTGCCCAACACGTTCGAAGCCTCGGAAGTGCCTGTGGGGATGTTCCGGTCACTCCCGGAAGTTCGTCCCCAGCACTGCTGAATGTGTCCATCGCCTCTGCCCCACCTGCAGGGATGTTTTGGTTGCACTTGAAAGTTCATCCCGAGCACTGCCAAACCCGTCTGACGCCTCTGCCGAGCATGCAGGAATTTTATGGTCGCTCTGTGAAGTTCATCCTAAGCACTCCAAATGTGCCTGATGCCTCTGCCGCACCCACAGGGATGTTCCAGTCGGTTTTGCAAGTTCATCCGGCGTACTGCCGAACATGTCAGACGCTGCTGCTCTGCCCAAGGGGATGTTCTGGTCACTCCTAGAAGTTCATCCTGCGCGCTGCCGAATGCGGCAGATGCCGCTGCAATGCCCGCAGGGATGTTCCGGTCACTCCTGAAAGTTTGTCCTGTGCCCTACCAAACGTGCCCGAAGCTTCTGTCGTGCCCACGGGAGAGTTCCGATCGCTCCCAGAAGTTCATCCTGAGCATTGCCAAATGCGTCCGATGCCTCTGGCAAGCATGCGGGAAATTTCCGATTGTTCCTGGAAGTTTATCCCACGCACTGCTGAATGTGACGAACGTTGCTGCCGCGCCTGTAGGGATGTTCTGGTCATCCCCAGAAGTTTATCCCGAGCACCGCCGAATGCCTTCGATGCCTCTGCCGAGCCCACAAAGACTTTCCTCGTTGCTCCTAGAACTTTGCTCCGCACAGTGTCCAACACGCCCGAAGCCTCTGCCGTGCCCACGGGGAAGTTTCGGTCTCTCCTGGAAGTTCATTCCATACACTGCCAAATGTGCCGAAGCCTCTGCCGCACCCGTGGGGATGTTCCTGTCACTCTTGGAAAATTGTCCCATGCACTACCGAATGCACCCGATGTAGCTATCACACCTATGGGGATGTTCTGGTTGCTTCCTTTATTTCATCCCACTTATTGCTGAACACACTCGACATCTCTACCATGCCTGCAGAGATGTTCGATTCCTCCTAGAAGTTAGTTCATCCCGCACAATGGCCAATGCACCAGAATCCTCAGTCATCCTTGTAGAGATGTTCTTGTCACTTTCAGAAGTTTGCCCCGCGCATTGCTGAAAGTGTCTGACACCGCTGCCTCACCTGGGGGGATGTTCCGATTGCT
This sequence comes from Xylocarpus granatum, assembly GCA_019650275.1. Taxonomy (NCBI): domain Eukaryota; kingdom Viridiplantae; phylum Streptophyta; class Magnoliopsida; order Sapindales; family Meliaceae; genus Xylocarpus; species Xylocarpus granatum. The sequence continues at coordinate 3,226 of BNST01002205.1, forward strand.
CTAGGAAGTTTGTCCCGAGCACTGCCAAATGTATCCTATGCCTCTGCTGAGGCCGCGGGGATTTTTCAATCACTCCCATATGCGCCGAACACCAGAAGTTCATCCCACATACTGTTGAATGCGCCCAAAGCCTCTGTCGTGCCCTTCGTGGTGTTCCAGTTGCTCCTGAAAGTTTGTCTGACACACCGCCAAACAAGTTGGATGCCTCTGCCACGCCCGCGGGAATGTTCTGGCCCCTCCAGGAAGTTCGTCCCATGCTATGGCCAAGAAGCGCCAGCTGTGCCCGTGGGGATGTTCCCGTTGCTCCTAGAAGTTCATCCCGCGCATTACCAAATGAATCCGACACTGCTATTTCACCTGCAAAGATGTTCCGGTCGCTCCTGGAAGTATGTCCTGACCACTGCCAAATGTGTTCAATGCCTCTACCAAGCCTGCAAGGATTTTCCAGCCTCTCCAGGAACTTCATCCCGTGCACTGCAGAATGCGCCCAATGTCGCTGCCGTGCCAGCTGGGATTTCTGCTCGCCCCCAAAAGTTCGTCCCGTGCACTGCCATGCCTGTGGGCATGTTCCCACAGCTCCAAAAAGTTCACCCCGTGCACTTCCGAATGCCTCCGAAACCTCTGCTGCGCCGCATAGATATTCAGTTTGCTCTCGGAAGTTCGTTCCACACAATGCCAAACTCACCCGAAGCCTCTGTTGGGCCTGTTGGGATGTTCCCATTGCTCCAGGAAGTCATCCCGTGCACTGCCTAATGTGTCCAATGTCAGTTGCACGCTCGCAAGGATGTTTCGGTCACTCACGAAGTTCGTCCAGCGCACTGCCAAACATTCCTGATGCCTCTGCCGAGCCCGCGGGGATGCTCTGGTCATTCCCAAAAGTTCATACTACACACTGCCCAATGCGTTCGAAGCCTCTGCTCAACAATGCAGAGGTTTTGATTGATCCTGGAAGTTCGCACCTCGCACTGCCAAAAGCACCCAATGCCTCGGCTGCGCCTGCAGGGATGTTTCGGTTGCTCCTTGAAAAAAGTCTCGAGAATTGCTGAACGTGTCCAACGCCTCTGCCAACCCTATAGAGATTTTCTGGTCGCTCCAAAAATTTTGACCCCTAGACTGCCGAACTGTTGAGGACCTTAGGAAGCAAAGGGATCGTAAAAGAATGCGCGCAAGTCACCAAGCAGCATGAGAGGCAAAAACAGGCCAGAATGTGTGCGCAACAAGCCTGCACGCAGATAGCAGTGAAGCACGGCCAGGTTCTGACTCAGACCTAAGTGATTGCAGAAATCCAAGCCAAGAAGAAAACTAATATTGGCAGGGCACGCATGAAGCAATCCGAGCAGGAGAAGGAGGGTGACGATGTGAAGAACTTTAGCAGCAGCAGGACGTCTTGTGAGGTTACTTCAGCAAGAGGACCACGCCAAAGAGAAGTCTTAGAGAGGAAGGACACACTGCAGCAGAAGTTCTAATCCAAGAAGAAGTCAGTAGCTGCAGGAGAGAAGATAAGATAAGGACAGAAGGACTTAGTCCAAGTAGGAATTCTAGTCTTAGTAAGAATTCAAGAAAGACCAAGAATCCTTGTAGGATTAGGAAACAGTGGGATAAGATTTATCTTGATAATATTTTAGATGACTTAGAAAAGCTTGTTGACTTAGGAAAACATAACCTAAGTAGATAAGGAACCTAAATACTAGTTGAATTAGGATAAGGCTGTCTTAGAACTATAAATACAACCCATTATTTGTGAGGACAACATACGCTCCGACTTTTGTTTATTTCTCATTCATTAATCAAGAATCCAGGTTAGCATTCTTGCTTACATTCTTGTTTATATTTTCAATTATCTTTTTAGAGTTGTCTTGAGATAACTTGGGCTTAAGACAAGGTGAAGAGTTATCTTCCTTGCTTAAGAGCTTAGGTTGAAGTAAGAGTTGTCTTCTCCAACCAAGGCAAGTTGTGATAGGTTTAAGGGTTGTCTTGCCTATCCAACATATCCTTTATAAATATTAATTAACCTGAAGGACAGCTTAGGGGATGTAAATATAAGAAAAGAACTCAAGAATCAAACGGAACAGTAAGTTAGCCAGGTTTTTAGTAGACGTGCTGACCCATAAGGTGTAGAAAAGTTGGGGAAAAGAAATTGAGAACCCAACATGAATGCATGTAATGCCGCTGTGTTGCCCGTGGCATTGTTCTAGTCACTCCCAGAAGTTCATACTGAAGGTGGCCACGCTGATGTTCGGGTTGCTCCCCGTAATTTACCCTGCACACTGCCGAACATGCCTGATGCCTCTACCACACCTACAGGGATGTTCTGGTCACTCCCAGAAGTTTGTCTGGCATGCTGCTTCAACACATGTGGGGACGTTTCGGCCACTCTTGGAAGTTTTCCCTGTACACTACCTAACGTGCTTGATGCTTCTGCAATGCCTATGGGGATGTTCCGGTCACTCATGCGAGTTTGTCCCGTGCACTGCCACCCCCTGCGAGAATGTTCTGGTCGCTCCTGGAAGTTTATCCTGCATGCTGTTGAATGTGTCCGATGCAGCTTCTGCGCCAGTGGGGATGTTTTGTTTGCTCCCAGAAGTTCATCCCGTGCACTGCCTAACGCACCCAACGCTCCTGGCGTGCCTGCTGGGATGTTCCGATCACTCACAGGAGTTTGTCTCGTGCACTGCCAAATGCGCCCGATGCATCTTCTACACCCGCATAGATGTTCCGGTCGCTCCGAGAAGTTCGTCACATAAACTGCCAAACTTGCCCGATGCCTCTGCCATGCCAGTGGGGATGTTTAGGTTGCTCCTGAACGCATCTAATGCCTCTACCGAGCTTGCGGGGATTTTCTGGTCGCTACCAGAAGCTCGTCCCGCGCACTGCCAAGTGCACCCAATGTTGCAACTGCACCCACAGGGATGTTCGAGATGCTCTGGGAAGTTCGTCCCGTTCACTGTTGAACGTGCCTGAAGCTTCTTCCACACCCATGGGGATGTTCTAGTCACTCCTGGTAATTCATCTCGAGCACCGCTGAATGCATTCAATGTCTCTGCCTAGCCTGCAGGGATGTTGCAATTCCTTCTGAAAGTTCATCCCGTGCACTGCCGAACGTGTCCAACACCGCGGTTGCGCCCGCAAGGATGTTCGGGTCGCTCTTGGAAGTTCTTTCTACGTACTACTGAACGTGCCCAAAGCCTCTACCATGCCCGTGGGGATGTTCCGGTCGCTCCTAGAAGTTCATCCTATACACTGCCCAAAGTGCCGACAACACTACAGCATCGGCAGGGATGTTCCGGTCGATCTCAGAAGTTTGTCTCGAGCACTGTCGAACATTTCCCACGCCGCTGTTGGGCTTGTGGGGATACTCCGGTCACTTCCAGTAGTTCATCCCGAGCACTATAGAACACGCGCCATGCCCCTGCTATGCCCAGGGGGAATGTTTTGGTTTCTCCCGGAAGTTCCTCTTACAGACTACCGAGCACACCCGATGCCGCTGCTGCGCCTGTGGGAATGTTTGGGTCGCTCCCGGAAGTTCCTCCAGCGCACTTCCGAGCATGCCCGATGCCTCTGCCGTGCCCGCATGGATGTTCCGGTCACTCCCAGAAGTTTGCCCTGAGCATTGCCTAATACATCTGATGCCTCTGCCGAGCTTACAAGGATATTTCGATAGCTCCCAGAAGTTTGTCCTGTGCACAGCCAAACTCGCCCGAAGCCTTTTCTGTGCCTGTGGGGATGTTCTAGGCACTCCTAAATGTGCATGAAGCCACTTCTGTGCCTGCAAGAAAGTTCTGATCGCTCCTGGAATTTTGTCCCATGCACTGCCAAACACGTCCGACATCTATGCCTTGCTAGCGGGGATGTTCCGGTCAGTCCTAGAAGTTCACCCTGCACACTGCCCAATGTGCTCAAAGTCTCTGCTGCGCCTATGGATATATTCTAGTTGCTCCTAGAAGTTTGTTTTGCACAATGCTGAGTGCGGCTGAAGCCGCTGTCGAGCCTGCAGGGATGTTGTGGTCACTCCCACAAGTTCATCGGGTGCACTGCTCAACATGGCCAATGCCTCTACCCTGCCTGCAGGGATTTTTTGGTTGCCTCCAGAAGTTCGTCAATTGCACTGCCCAAAGTGCTCTAAGCCTCTGCCACGGCCATGAAAATTTTTTGGTCGCTCATAGAAGTTTGTCTTGTGCACTATCGAACGTGTCCGATGCCACTGCCGCGGCTGCAGGAAAATTCTAGTCACTCTCGAAAGTTCAAACCGTGTGCTTCTGAGCATGACTGACAGCTGCTGTACCTACAGGGATGTTCGGGTCAATCCCGGTAGTTCATCCTGCGCACTGCCGAGCGAACCTTATACAGCTGCCGCGCCTGCAGGGATGTTCTGGTCACGCCCGTAAGTTTGTCCCGTTCACTGCCGAATGCGTCTGACACCTCTGCTACACCTGTGGGGATGTTCCGGTTGCTCCTGGAAGTTCATCTCGCAGATAGCCCAATGTGCCGGAAACCTCTACTGCACCCGCAGGGATGTTCCGGTTACTCCCAAAAGTTCATCACACGCACTGAGGTACCAGAACATCCCCCCGGGCATGGCAGAGGCTTCCAGTACATTAGGCAGTGCACGGGACAAACTTCCAAGAGTGACCAGAACATCCCCGCAAATGCAGCAGCGGTGTTGGGTACGTTCGGCAATGCGTGGGATGAACTTTCTGGGTGCGACCAGAAAATCTGCACGGCCTCGGCAAAGGCATTGGATATGTTTGGCAGTGCCCGCGACAAACTTCTTGGAGCAACTAGTGGAGGAATCGGGCGCCCAGACCCTGTTGCACCATGAGGCACTGTCTACGAGTCGGGTTGTTTGGGCAATGCAGCCCAAAGCAGGCGGTAAATTCCATCCAAGGCTAACTACGGGTGAGAGGCCGATAGCAAAGAAGTACCATGAGGGAAAGATGAAAAGGACTTTGAAAATAGAGTCAAAGAGTGCTTGAAATTGTCGGGAGGGAAGCGGATGGGGGCTAGTGATGCTCCTCGGCAGGATGCAGAGTCACAAGATTTGGTCTGCCCATCGGCTCGGGGAGTGGACCGTTGCAGATTGGGGCAATGGCCCAAGCCTGGGCCTTTGATAGTCTCGTGGAGACGTTGTTGTTACGATCATGGCTGGCAGCGCATGCCTCACGGTGTGACATGTGCACCCACGTGCTCCCGACATCGGCCATCAAGCTACCCAATTGGTCTATCTTAAAACACGAGCCAAGGAGTCTGACATGCGGGCGAGTCAATGGGCCAGCAAACCCATGAGGCATAAGGAAGCTGAGTGGTGGGATTCCTTGCAGGTGCACTGCCAACCGACCTTGATCTTCTAAGAAGGGTTCGAGTGCGAGCTTGCCTGTCGGGACCCAAAAGATGGTGAACTATGCCTGAGCGGGGTAAAGCCAGAGGAAACTGTGGCGGAGGCCTGCAGTGATACTGACATGCAAATCGTTTGTCTCATGATAGCTGCAGCTCTGGGGACGAGTTCTATTGGGTAAAGCCAATGATTAAAGGCATCGGGGGCACAATGCCCTTGACCTATTCTCAAACTTTAAATAGGTAGGATGGCATGGCTGCTTTGTTGAGCTGTGCCACGTAATAGAGAACTCCAAGTGGGCCATTTTTGGTAAGCAGAACTGGCAATGTGGGATGAACCAAAAGCTGGGTTACAGTGCCCAACTGCATGCTAACCTAGAACCCACAAAGGGTGTTGGTCAATTAAGACAAAAGGACGTTGGTCATGGAAGTCAAAATCCACTAAGGAGTGTGTAACAACTCCCCTGCCAAATCAACTAGCCCCAAAAATGGATGGTGCTGAAGTGCATGACCTATACTCGGTCGTTGGGGCAAGTGCTAGACCCCGATGAGTAGGAGGGTGCGGTGGTTGTCGTAAAACCCAGGGTGTGAGCCCAGGTGGAGCAGCCATTAGTGCAGATATTGGTGTTAGTAGAAAATATTCAAACGACAACTTTGAAGGCCGAAGAGGGGAAAGGTTTGATGTGAACAGCACTTGCATGTGGGTTACAGAATCCTGAGAGATGGGAGAAGCCCATCCAACAGCACTGCAACACGAGCTTTGAAAGGGAATTGGGTTAAAATTCCCAAACCGAGACTAAGCAGTTGACGGCAATGTTAGGGAGTTTGAAGACGTCAGTGGGGGCCTCGGGAAGAGTTGTCTTTTCTGCTTAACGGCCTGCCCACCCAGGAAATGGTTCAGCTGAAGGTAAGGTCTAGTGGCCGGAAGAGCACCGCATGTCACATGGTGTCTAGTGTGCCCCCAGTGGCCCTTGAAAATCTAGAGGACCGAGTGCCGCCCATGCCCGGTCGTACTCATAACTGCATCAGGTCTCCAAGGTGAACAGTCTCTAGTCGATGGAGCAATGTAGGCAAGGGAAGTCAGCAAAATGGATCCTTAACTTCGGGAAAAGGATTGGCTGTGAGGGCTGGGCATGGGGGTCCCAGTCCCCAAACCTGTTAGCTGTCTATGGACTGCTTGAGCTGCTCCTACAGTGAGAGCGGGTCATCACGTGCCAGCCAGGGGACGGACTGGGATTTGCCCCCTTGGGGTTCTTCCCTAGGGCATCGAACAGTTAACTCAAAACTGTTACGGACAAGGGGAATCTGACTGTTTAATTAAAACAAAGCATTGTGATGGTCCCAACGAAATGTGATTTCTGCCCAGTGCTCAGAATGTCAAAGTGAAGAAATTCAACCAAGCATGGGTAAATGGTAGGAGTAACTGTGACTCTCTTAAGGTAGCCAAATGCCTTGTCATCTAAATAGTGACGCGCGTGAATGGATTAACAAGATTCCCATTGTCCCTATCCACTATCCAGCAAAACCACAGCCAAGGGAACAGGCTTGGCATAATCAGTGGGGAAAGAAGACCCTATTAAGCTTGACTTTAGTCTGACTTTGTGAAATGACTTGAGAGGTGTAGTATAAGTGGGAGCCGGAAATGGTGAAGCTAAAATACCACTACTTTTAACATAATTTTACTTATTCCATGAATCCAAAGTGGGACAACGCCCCTCTTTTTGGACCCAAGGCCTACTATTGGCAGGTCAATCTAGGTAGAAGACATTGTTAGGTGAAGAGTTTGGCTGGGGTGGCACATCTGTTAAAAGATAACGTAGGTGTCCTAAGATGATCTCAACAAGAACAGAAATCTTGTACGGAACAAAAGGGTAAAAGCTCGTTTGATTCTGATAAATGGCTTGTTGCAGCCAAGTGTGCATAGCGATGTTGCTTTTTGATCTTCGATGTCGGCTCTTCCTATCATTGTGAAGGAGAATTCACCAAGTGTTGGATTGTTCACCCACCAATAGGGAACGTGAGCTAGGTTTAGACCGTCGTGAGACAAGTTAGTTTTACCCTAATGATGGCTGCATCATAATAGTAATTCAACCTAGTATGAGAGGAACCGTTGATTCACACAATTGGTCATCATGCTTGGTTGAAAAGCTAGTGGCGCAAAGCTACCGTGCATTGGATTATGACTGAACACCTCTAAGTCAGAATCCAGGCTAGAGTGACGCGTGTGCCTGCTGCCCGGTTGCCGACCAGCAGTAGGGACCCTTAAGGCCCTAGAGGCACATGTCATAGGCCAAGCCCCCATGATGGACCGGCCACAGGGGCTGCTTTAAAGCTCAATTCCCACCGAGCAGTGGGTAGAATCATTTCCAGACGACTTAAATATGCTACGGGGTATTGTAAGTGGCAGAATGGCCTTGTTGCCACGATCCACTGATTCAGCCCCATGTCACTCCGATTCGTCCCTCTCCTCCCCGAATGCTACCCGGTTGTCCCTCCCCGTCTCTCTCACTTTGGTTGGAGATGTCTTAAGGCTAGACAATGGGACAAGAACACTTCAATGGGCCACGTGCACCAAGTCCTTGTGCCTGCGCCCAGTGCTCGGTCCCAGCCAAGGCAAGGCCTCGATTGTGTTAAGGCATTGGTGTGTCACCTTAAGTGCCCGTGCTTGGTCAGGCAAAGGCACCCAAGCGCTGCAAGTGCCTGCACATGCCACCCAGCCACCATTTTTTTTTGGCCAAGTGAGTTAGCGGGGAGGGAATTTTCGCAAACCCCCCCCAACCCAAAATCATGCATATTTCTCAAACTCAGGTTAGCCGATTTTACACCGTATGCATAAATGCATGTAGCTTTCCTCTCAGAAATATCCGGTCATAGAACATTAAACCACGGTTCAAAGAGGTTAAACTTTCCTCTCAGAAAGAGGAGGAGAACCCTCAATTTACGTTGTGGCTTTCTGTTACTGGGATCTATGTTCAAATCTAAATTTGGAAGCTTCTGACAGGAGTAAAGAAGAAGAGAATATATATTTAATTTAACTTTTTTTTTATATTTTTTCACTCATTCAAATCCATCAACCTAGTACTATTATGATGTATAATTGTTTAGCCTATCATTCTAGCAACTACTGTTCACAATCATTTTGAAAATAATTCTAATTTTACCAAAGTTGTTTAAAGAAGCCAACAGCCGGAGTTTCAACGGCGTTGGAGTTTAGGAATAAGACTAACAAGAGAGAGACTCTCAATCTTGTTAGAATATGTTAAGAGTTTAAGAAATTATTTACCTTTGAACTCTGGAGGTTGAGTATTCTGGAGAGAGAAGAGAGAATAGATTGCTCAAAATTTTTTTCGAAAATATGAACTTCTGTCCTTTTATTCAACTTAACCTTCTTATATATACATATAAAGTAACCCCAGGTTAACTAACCCTGATTACTTTTTTAAAGAAACTCTAGTAAACAAGAATAAAAGTACAAGCATAATTATTAAAGAAAAAGCAGTGTGATGCCCACTCCTCGGTGACAATTACACTGCAAGCGTGTGCACGCTGCAGCAGCATGACTGCAGTGTGGGCGGGGGCGATGCCAGATGCACGAGCCACACAATCAAGGTGATTTTGCAGAAATGAGGTTAACCTCATCACGGTTTTCAAAGCAGCGTGCTGTGTGCACAGAGTCGATGGCAGGATACGCTGTGGGCGCGATACGCCGCAACATCGATTGCAGATTGGGTGATGAAGGCAGTGATGCGCGGCCAGGCCATGGTAAAAGGTTATTGCGTGTGTGCTCAGGTATTGCGACCCTGGACATGTGCACAGGCATTGCACAACCGGGGCATGTTCGTGGGCACTACATGGCAAGGGTGTGTGAGAGGGCACTGCACGGGTGGGGGTGCTGTGCGGACACTATGCAGCCGGGGCCGTTTGCGTGACTAGTTCATGGGCAGGGTGTGTGCACAGGGGAGTTGTGTGCGCGGGCACTTCACAGCTTGGGCATGTGCGAAGGCATTGCACGGATTGGGCATGTGCGTGGCTGGGGCATGTGCTCGGCTGGGGCGTGTACTCAAGCAGTGCATGGATGGGGTGTGTGCATGGGCACTGCACAGCTGGGCCATGGGCGCGGGCACTGCATGGGTAGGGCGTGTGCACAATGCAAAGCCAGGGCATGAGCATGGGCACTGCAGAGCCGAGGCATGTGCGCGGGCACTGCACGGCCGGGACATGTGTGCGAGCATTGCACAGCTAGGGCTTGTGTGCGGGCATTGCACGGGCGGGGCATGTCTGCATGCAAAATCCACCCAACTCTGGGTGCACAACCAGCCACACCTGCAGGGATGTTCTGGTTGCTCTCGAAAGTTCATCCTGGTGGGGTGCCAAACGTGCTCGATGCCACTGCCACACCCATGGGGTTGTTCCAGTCGCGCCTGGAAGTTCGTCATGCACACTGCCAAATGCATCCGACACCACTGCCGTGCCCGTTGGGATGTTCGGGTCAGTGCTGGAAGTTTGTCCCATGAACTGCCAAAGGCACCCGACAACTCTTCTGTCCCACAGGGATGCTCTTGTCGCTCGCGAAAGTTTGTTCTGTGCACTGCCCAATGCACCTGAAGCCTTTGCCATGCCCACAGGGATGTTCCCACTACTCCTGGAAATTTGTCCTGTGCACTGCCAAGCGCGCCCGACACCACTGTCGTGCCTGCGGAGATGTTCCGGCTGCTCCTAGAAGTTTGTCTCGTACACTGCCCAACATGCTCAAAGACTCTTTCGGTTGCTCCAGAAAGTCCATCACGCACACGGACGAATGTGTCCAACCCCGCTGCTACCCCACCGGGATGTTCCGGTTGCTCCCGAAAGTTTGTCCCGAGCACTGCCAAACTCGTATGACGCCTCTGCCAAGCCCGTGGGGATTTTCTAATTGATCACGGCGGTTTGCCCTGCACACTGCTGAATGTGCCCGAAGCTGCTGCTGCACCCACAGAATGTTCCGGTTGCTCCCAGAAGCTCGTCACACACACGGCCGAACGCGCTCAACACCTCTCTTGTGCCTGTAGGGATGTTCCGGTTGCTTGCAAAAGTTCTTTCCGTGCACTGCCAAACGTGCCCAATGCTGATGTGCCCACGGGGATTTTCTGGTTGCTCCCAGAAGTTCTACCCGCGCACAGCCAAACATGCTCAAAGCCTGTACTGTGCCTGCGTGGAAGTTTAGGTCTCTCCCGGAATTTCATACGCACACTGCCCAACGTGCTTGATGCAGCTGCCGCACCCACTCGGATGTTCCGGTCACTACCAGAAGTTTGTCCTGCACATGCCGAATGTGCCCGACCCCGTTGCTGTGCACACTGCCAAACATGCCCGAAGCATCTGCCACGCCGTAAGGATATTCCGGTTGCTCCCAAAAATTCATCCTGTGCACTACCGAACATGTCCGATGCTGCTGCAATGCTTGTAGGGATTTTTGGGTTGCTCTCAGAAGTTCATCCCCCACACTGTTCAACGTATCCAATGCCGATACCGCGTGTGCAGGGATGTTCCAGTTGCTCCAAGAATCTTGTTCCGTACACTACAAAAAGTACTCAAAACCTCTATTGTGCGCACAGGGACGTTCTAGTCGCACCCAAAAGTTCATCCTGGATACTACTAAATGTGTCTGACACCTCTACCGCACCCGTGGGGATGTTTCGATTGCTCCTGAAGTTCCTCCAGTGCACTTACGAACACACCGGACATCTCTGCCGCGCTCATGGGGATGTTCCAGTTGCTCCTGGAAGTTCATCCCGAGCACTGACGAATGCATCTGGCACCTCTGCAGTGCCGGCGAGGATGTTTCGGTCGCTCCTAGAAGTTCCTGCTATGCACTGCCAAATGTGTTGGATGCCCCTGCCACACCCGTAGGGATGTTTTAGTCGCTCCTGCAAGTTTGTTAGTACTGCACAGGACAATAGAGGCTAGGATTTTTCGGTCGCTCCCGGATGTTCGTCCTGTACACTGCCAAACACACTAGAAGCCTCTGACACACCCGTTGAGATGCTCCGGCTGCCTCCCAGAAGTTCATTCTGCGCACTGCTGAACGCGCACAATGTTGCTACTGTGCCCGCGAGGATTTTCTGATTGCTCATGGATGTTCGTCCTACATACTGTCCAATGTGCCAGAAGCTTGTGCCGCACCCAGGGGTGTTCCAATCACTTCTGGAAGTTCGTTCCATGCATTGTTGAATGTGTGTTAGTCCAGAGCATTGCTGAACACGTCCGATGTTGGTACCGTGCTGTGCGGATGTTCTGGTTGCTCCCAGAAGTTTGTCCCGCGCACTGCCGAACGTGCCCTCAGTGATGTTCTGGTCACTTCCGGAATTTCATCCCAAGCACTGCCAAACATGCTTGATGCCGTAGGCACGCCCATGGGGATGTTCTAGTCACTTCTGGAAGTTTGTCCCAGGCATTGACCAACAC
>BNST01002205.1:20000-46785 GCA_019650275.1 Xylocarpus granatum
AATTTTTCCGACGCCAGAATAATTTTTACGATTTTTTGGAGGTCAAAAACAGCAAAAATCGGGGAAATTACAAAGCGGGGTCAAAACGAGGAGAAACCAGAGAGATGGAACTCTAAAATGTTGAACTAAATTATCATATCATTTAATTGAAAATGGCACAGGGGAAAAATGAAAAAATTATGGCAGAAACTTTTTCCTGCCGAACTGCAGCAGAATGTGCGGCAGCTGCTGCTGCATGTTGCGCTAAGTGGGCGTGCAATCCCAGTGTGCTGGGCCTGCGGGTGTGGCTGGATGTGTGCGAGTAGTTGGGGGAATTTTGCGCGCAGACACGCCGAGGCTGCGCAATGCCAGCGCCCATGCCCAGCCCACGCTGTCTGCCCACACGACCTGGCCGCGCCAGCCAAGGCTGCGCAATGCCTGCTGACACGCCAAGGCCGCGCTCGCCCATGCCCAGTGCCCCATGCCAAGGCGCGCACGCCCCGCAGACTCGCCCATGCAGCGCAATGGCCGTACCCAGTCCCCTGACGTGCGCACACCCAGGCCAGGCGATGCCCCCGCCCACTGTTGAGGACCTTAGGAGGCAAAGGGAGCATGAGAGAATGCGCGTAAGGCGCTAGGCAGCAAGAGAGGCAGCAACCAACCAGCAAGTGCGCACAACCAAAACATGCACACAGCAAGCAGTGAAGCACGGCCAGGTTCTGACTCAGTCCTAGCCAATGGCCCAAGAAGAAAACCAGCATTGGCAGGAAACACATGAAGCAGCCGAGCAGGAGAAGGAGAGTGGCAGTGTGAAGAACTCTAGCAGTAGCAGGACGTCTTGGCAAGATTACCTTGGCAAGATGACCACACCAAAGAGAAGTCTTCGAGAGGAGGGACGCCACAGCAAGAAGTGTAATTCAAGAAGGAAACGGCAAAGAAGAAGTCAGCAGCTGTATGGAAGAAAATAAGATAAAGATAGAAGGACTTAGTCAAAGTAAGAATTCTAGTCTAAGTAGGAATTCAAGAAAGACCAAGAATCCTAGTAGGATTAGGATACAAAGATAAGGTCTATCTTGATAATGTTTTATTTGACTTAGGAAAACATATCCTAAGTGGATAAGGAACCTAAGTACTAGTTAAATTAGGATAAGGCTGTCTTAGGACTATAAATACAGCCCATTATTTGTGAGGAGGACATAAGCTACGAATTTTGTTATTTTCTAATTCATTAATCAAGAATCAAAGGTAGCATTCTTGCTTACTTTCTTGTTTATATTTCGGTTATCTTTTAAGAGTTGTCTTGAGATAACTTGGGCTTAAGACAAGGTTAAGAGTTGTCTTCCTACTTAAGAGCTAAGGTTGAAGTTAAGAGTTGTCTTCTTCAACCAAGGCAAGTTGTGATAGGTTTAAGAGTTGTCTTGCCTATCCAACATATCTTTATATATATTAGTTAACCCAAAGGACAGCTTAGGGGATATAAAATAAGAAAAGAACTCAAGAATCAAATGGGACAGCAAGTTAGGAAGGATTCCAGTAGGCGTGCTGACCCCTAAGGAGTAGAAAAATTGGGGAAAAAATGGGGAACCCAACAAATTGGTGCTCTCGTTGAGAAATCAGCACAACCACCAGTTGAGAGGAAGCACAAACAGCTCTACAAATTATTGTTGTAGTTGAGACAGCAGCACAGACAACAGTCAATTGCAAGGCATCGAGGTTACCATGTCATCTCGGTAGCATTCACCCGCACCACAAGAACGACCCCTTTGTCTTGCCACCTTCTGGTTTGGTGCGCTGACAAACATCACATTCTCGGACTAGCTTTTTGATCTCAACTTTAAGTCCTTCCAACTAAAAGAATAACTTGATCTGCATGTAAGTACGGAACCATCTTGAATGTCCTCCTTCCCATGAGTTGTGGAAGTTATTCAAGATCTTTCCTCTCAGTCCTGGTATGTTTGAAACATACACCTGCTGGTTGTGCCAATGCTGAAGTTCTAATCCAATGCTGGTCTTTTTCTTGGCTTGGATTTCCACAATCAATTAGGACTGAGTCAGAATCTGGCCGTGCTTCACTGCATGCTGCGTGCAAGCTTGTTGCGCGTCCATTCTGGCCTGTTTCTGCCTCTCTTGCTGCCTTGTGCCTTGCGCGCATTCTCTTATGCTCCATTTGCCTCCTAAGGTCCTCAACATGAGTGCACCCAATGCCATTGCCGTGCCTGTTTGGGTGTTCCAGTTGCTCTCAGAATTTCATCTAACGCACTGCCCAATGTGCCTGACCCTGCTGCCATGCCCATGGGGATTTTCCAGTCGCTCCCAAACTTCATCCCGCTCACTGCCGAAGCCCCTAATGCCTCTGCATGCCTGCAGGGATGTTCCTGTTTGATATGCCTCAAGGATCTCAATGGTGAATCAAGATCTAATGGGTATATTTTTTTTTGGGGTTTTTGTGGATGGAAAAAGATGTGGGGATATGGTATAGTTGTTGGGTGGATGAAAAGTCGTAATTGAAGTAAGTTATTGGATCTATAGAGGTGTTTTAAGGAAGCTGAAGGGTTATGTACGAATTTAGAGTGGGAATGTGATAGGGATAGCTTATGAAAATTTAAGAAGAAGAAACAGAAATTTCAATAATCAAAATAAAGAATTAAAACTAGTTAATCAAGTTTGATAAGATCAAATCGCCACAAACAAGATTACTAGGTTGATTTGCCACACTCTAAGATAGAAAGAAGGAAGAGTGATAAGAATCGATAGATAATTCGCCACTAAACAAGGAATTTGTTTAGATAAGAATTTGGATGTAACGAAGCAAAATTCCGCTTATTTCTCAAAATTGTTTAATTACAAGCACTAATGCCGTATTTATAGTAATGATAGCCTTTTCATGTCTAACTTCTACTAAAATGCTTAATTCATCTATGATAAGGATTCCTAAGTAAATAAGGACTACTAAGTCATCTAGATTTCTATGAAGATAAGCCTAATATATCGGGTTCCTAATCCTACTTAAAATCTTACATGTAAAACCCTACTTGATCTCAAACTCCTTGCCTAGTGATATTTTCTGCTGCTGCTAGAATTCTTCTTGGCATGGATATCCTTTGTTAATGAGGATTAATCTTTCTTGGATGGCAGTAACTTCATTTCCATGATTGAGCACATCACTGTTGCTCTTGGAAGTTTGTACTAGGCATTGCCCAATGCGCCCGAAGCCTCTGCTGTGACAATGGGGAGGTGCTGGTCGCTCCTGGAAGTTTGCCCAATGCTCCCAAAGCCTCTGTCAACCGCGAGGGGAAGTTCCGGTCACTCCCAAAAGTTCATCCCACACACTGCCGAATGGGTCCGATGCAGCTACCGCGCCCATGGGAATGATCTTGTCGCTCCCGGAAGTTCATCCTATGCACTGCCGAATGCGCCCAATGCCTCTGCCACACCACGGGGATGTTCCGGTTGCTTCTAGAAGTTCGTCCCGAGCACTACTGAACATGCCCGATGCCTCTGCTGAGCCGACTGGGATTTTTTGGCCACTCCCAAAGTTCGTCCCACGCACTGCACAACTCGCCCGTAGACTCTGTAGTTTCCGTGGGGATGTTCTAGTCGCTCCTAGAAGTTCGTACCACACACTACAGAGCGTGTCCGATGCTACTGCCGCACCCCTGGGGATCTTCTAGTCGCTCTGGGAAGTTCGTCCTGTGCACTAGCGAACATGTCTAATGCCGCTACCGGGCCCGCAGGGATGTTTCGGTCGCTCTCAGAAGTTCATCCCACGCATGGCCAAACACGCCCAACACCTCTGCCATGACAGTGGGGATGCTTTCGGTCACTCCCAAAAGTTCATCCTATGCACTGCCGAGCGCGCCCGACGCCGCTGCCAGACCTGCGGTGATGTGCTGCTCGCTGCCCAAAGTTCGTCCTGCACACTTCTGATTGGGCCTGACACTTCCGTTGCGCCTGCAGTGATGTTCCGGACAGTCCCGTAATTTTGTCCCATACACTGCCCAACATGCCCGAAGCCTCTGCTGCGCTCGAGGGGATGTTCCGGTCACTCCCCAATGTTTATCTTGCACATTATCGAACATGTTGACACCGCTGCCACGCCCAAAGGCATGTTCGGGTTGCACCCAAAAGTTCATTCCATGCACTGCCGAATTTGCCTGATGCCTCTGTCACACCCGCTGGTATGTTCTGGTTGCTTCCGAAAGTTCATCCCGACCACTACTGAATACGTCCGAAGCCTCTGCCGAGCCCGTGGGAATTTTCTGGTCACTCTCGGAAGTTCATCCTGCACACTGCTAAATGCGCACGACACCTCTAACATGTCTGTGATGATGTTCCAGTTCCTCCCAGAAGTTTGTCCTCCACACTGTCGAATGCGCCCGATGCCTCTGCCACTCCCGTGGTGATGTTCTAGTCACTTCGCGAAGTTCATCCAACGTACTGTCTAATGTGCCTAAACCTTTGCTGCAGCCGCAGGGATGTTCCAGTTGCCCTTAGAAGTTCGTCCGACACACTGCCGAATGCATCTGATGTCTCTGCCGAGCCTATAGGATTTTCCTGTCACTCCCAAAAGGTCATACCATGCACTACCCAATGCAGCGAAAGCCTGTGTTGCGCTCCGAGGGATGTTTCCCTAGCTCTTGGAAGTTCGTCCCACGTACTGCCGAATGCGCCTGACACCTCTACTGTGCCCTCGGGGATGTTTTTGGTTGCTCTCAGAAGTTCGATCCGTGCACTGCCCAACGTGCCCAAAGCCTTTGTCATGCCCGCATGCATGTCCTAGTTAGTCTTGGAAGCTCGTCCCGTGCACCGCCGAAGATGTAGGATTCCGTGGCCACACCCGTAAGGATGTTTCGGTGGCTCTCAGAAGTATTTCCTGTGCACTGACCAATGCGCCCGAAGCCTCTGCCGTGCCCGGGGGATGTTTTGGTCGGTCCCAAAAGTTCGTAGTGTGCACAGCTGAATGCACCCGATACCTCTGCTACTCCCACGGAGATATTCCGGTTGCCCCCGAAAGTTCGCCTCGAGCATTGCCGAATGCATCCAACACCTCTGCCGAGCCTGCGAGAATTTTCTGGTCGCTCCCAAAAGTTCATCCCATGCACTGCTCAAGATGCCAGAAATCTCTGTCTTGCCTAGGAGGATGTTTCCGTAGCTCTGGACGTTTCGTCCTGCAAACTGCCGAATGCGCACGACAACTCTGCTGCGACCACGAGGATATTTTAGTCCCCACTGAAAGTTCATCCTGCGAACTCCCAATGCACCCAACGCCTCTATTGCTCCTGCAGGGATGTTCAGGTTGCTCCCATAAGTTCATCCTGCACAATGCTAAATGCGCCCAATACCTCTGCCACACCCGCAGGATTGTTCTAGTCACTCCCGGAAGTTCATCCCACACACTACCCAATGCACTGGAAGCCTATGCTGCGCTTCAGGGGATGTTCCACTAGCTCAGGAAGTTCATCCGCACACTGCCAAACTGTTGAGAACCTAAGTATGCAAGGAAGACAATGGGTAGAAAATGGGACAGCAAAGGAGGGCATGGGCTAGAAAATGTTCATAACAAGCATGGCAACAGCAAGTGTGCAGCCCAGCAGTAAGGCCCAACCAGTATTTGACTTAATCCTAATTAATGAAGGAAATCTATGCCAAGCAGTCCAGCAGCAGCAAGACATTCATATCGAGGAGAATTCCAGCAGCAATAGGATATCTACACCAAGAAGAGTTCTATCAGCAGTAGGACACGCATGATGAATTCCAGTAGCAATGGGATACTCACAGCCAAGTAGAATTCTAAGGGCAGAAGGATTTGCATTGAGAGTCCTAGTCCTAGAAGGATAAGCCAAGAGGAAGTCCAACAGCTGTGGAATACAAGATAAGGTAGGAATTCTAGTCTAAGTTGAAAATCAAGAAAGACTAAGAATCCTAGTAGGATTAGGTTACATTTGGATAAGGTTTATCTTGATAAGGTTCTAGTTGTCTTAGAAAACCCTATTGACTTAGGAAAACATATCCTAAGTGGATGAGGAACTTAAGTACTAGTTAAATTAGGAAAAGGCTGCCCAATACTATAAATATAGGCCATTATTTGTGAGCAGGAAGATATGCTCCGAATTTGTATATTTTCATTCATTAATCAAATCAAGGTTAGCATTCTTGCTTCCATTCTTGTTTATATTTCGGTTATCTTCAATAGTTGTCTTGAGATAACTTGGGCTTAAGATAAGGTGAAGAGTTGTCTTCCTTGCTTAAGAGCTTAGGTTGAAGTCAAGAGTTGTCTTCTTCAACCAAGGCAAGTTGTGACAGGTTTAAGAGTTGTCTTGCCTATCCAACATATCTTTTATACATTAGTTAGGCCTAAAGGACAGCTTAGGGGACAAAAATCTAAAAAAAGAACTCAAAAATCAAACGGTACAGTAAGTTAGGAAGGTTTTTAGTAGGCGTGCTGACCCCTAAGCTGTATAAGAGTTGGGGAAAAAAATCGAAACCCCAATACAAGCACGCCTGATGCCTCCACTGCACTTGCGGGGATGCTCCAATCGCTCCCAGAAGTTCATCCCACGCACTGTCCAACGTACTTGAAGCCTCTGCCACGCCCACAGGGATGTTCTAGTTGGTTACAGAAGCTTGTCCTGCACGCTACTGAACATGTTAGATGCCACGGGCATGCCTTTAGAGATGTTCTAGTCGCTCCCGAAAGTTCGTCCCGCACACTGCCTAACGTGCCCAAAGCCTCTGTTGTGCCCATGAGGATATTCTGGTCACCCCGTAAGTTCATAGTGTTCACAGTTAAATGCGCTCAATGCCTTTGCTATGCCCTAAGCAGATGTTCTAGTCGTTCCCAAAAGTTCATCCTGAGTACTGCCGAATGAGTCCAACACCTTTGCCAAGCTTGTGGGAATTTTTCGGTCACTCCCAGAAGTTCCTCCCACGCATCGCACAACACGTCAGAAGCCTCTGCCATGTTCAGGGGGGCTATTCCCATAGCTCCCAAAAGTTCATCCCTTGAATTGCTGACTGCGCCCGATGATTATGCCGCGTCCATGGGGATGTTCCAGTCCCCCCTGGAAGTTCATCCTACAAACTATCGAACGCGCCCAATGCCTCTGCCACACCTGTGGGCATGTTCAGCAGTGCGAGGGACGAACTTCCAAGAGCGACTGGAACATCCAAGCAAGTGCAGTAGAGGCATTGGGTGCATTTGCCAATGCACAAGGCGAACGTCTAGGACAAAACCAAAAGATCCCTGCGGGTGCAGCAGTAGTGTCGAACACGTTTGGCAGTGCACAGTACAAGCTTCTGGGAGCAACAAGAACATCACAACAGGTGCAACAGCAGTGTTGGGCATGTTTGGCAATGCACAGGATGAATTTTTGGGAGACACCACAACATTCCCCACTGGTGTGTTTGAGGCTTCGGGCACGTGTGGTAGAGGCATCAGACGAACTTCTGGGAGCAACCGAAACATCCCTGCAGTCGCAACAGAGTCTTCTGGCACATTTGGCAGTGTGGAGGACAAACATTTGGAAGCAACCCTACTTTTCTGCACCATAGGTGATATGCCTCAAGGATCTCAATGGTGAATCAAGATCTAATGGGTATATTTTTTTTAGGGTTTTGTGGATGGAAAAAGGTGTTGGTATATAGTATAGTTGTTGGGTTGATGAAAATTCGTAATTAGAGTAAGTTACTAGGTCTGTAGGGGTGTTTTAAGAAAGCTAAAGGGTTATGTACGAATTTTGAAGTGGGAATGTGATAGGGATAGCCTATGAAAAGTTTAAGAAGAATAAAAAGAAATTTCAATAATCAAAATAAAGAATTAAACTAGTTAATCAAGTTTGATAAGATCAAATCGCCACAAACAAGATTACTAGGTTGATTCGCCACACTCTAAGATAGAAAGAAGGAAGAGTGATAAGAATCGATAGATAATTCGCCACTAAACAAGGAATTTGTTTAGATAAGAATTTGGATGCAACGAAGCAAAATTCCGCTTATTCCTCAAAACTGTTTAATTACAAGCATAATGCCGTATTTATAGTAATGACAGCCTTTCCATGTCTAACTTATACTAAAATGCCTAATTCATCTATGATAAGGATTCCTAAGTAAATAAGGACTACTAAGTCATCTAGATTTCTATGAAGATAAGCCTAATATATCGGGTTCCTAATCCTACTTAAAATCTTACATGTAAAACCCTACTTGATCTCAAACTCCTTGCCTAGTGATATTTTCTGCTGCTGCTGGAATTCTTCTTGGCATGGATATCCTTTGTTAATGAGGATTAATCTTTCTTGGATGGCAGTAACTTCATTTCCATGATTGAGCACATCATCCTCCCCTTGTTGAATTGGATTTGCCCTGAAATCCTTCTCCTCGGTGTTTTGAAATCATCTTCTAAGTAAAGAGAAAGGTCCCTAACATTGAATGTAGTAGAAATATTATAATCTCCTTAGTCTTAGCTTTCTTACATATCACACATCTTTCTATGACTCTTTTAATATCTTTGATCATGGTTGGCCAATAAAAGTGTTCCTTGAGTGCTTCTAATGTCTTCTTTTCTCCAAAATGACCAGCTAAACCTCCACCATGAGTTTCCCTCACTAAGTGCTCACGAATTGAACAATTTGGGATGCATAATCTACCTTGCTTGAACAGATAGTCATCATGTCGATAAAATCCTTGCATGGCTCCTTTCTTGCACTCCTCATATATTGATGCAAACTTTGGGTCATTTTTATACTGATCTACAAGCATCTTAAAACCCATTAGTTTAACATTTAACATGGAAATTAACGAGTACCTCCGAGATAGTGCATCAGCCACAATGTTCACATTTCCTTTCTTGTACTTGATCACGTAAGGAAAAGACTCTAAGAATTCCACCCATTTTGCATGCCTTCTATTCAGCTTGCTTTGCCCTTTTAAATGCTTTAAGGACTCATGATCAGTGTGAATAACAAACTCCTTAGGTAGTAAATAATGTTGCCAAGTCTCTAAAGCTCTAATTAAAGCAAAAAACTCTTTGTCATAGGTTGAGTAGTTTAATTGTGCACCACTCAACTTTTGACTAAAGTATGCTAATGGACGCCCCTCTTGCATAAGAACGGCCCCAATTCCCACACCAGAGGCATCACACTCCAATTCAAAAGTTTTGGTGAAATCAGGTAATGCTAAAATTGGTGCAGTTGTTAACTTCTCCTTAATCAACTCAAAACTCCTTTGCGCTTCATTATTCCATTCAAAAGCCTTTTCTTTCTTAATAATTTTAGTAATAGGAGCAAGTAAAGTACTAAAATTCTTCACAAACCTTCGATAAAAAGAAGCCAACCCATGAAAACTTCTCACTTCAGCAACACTACTTGGGATAGGCCAATCTTTAATAGCCTTTACCTTTTCTTCATCAACTCCAACACCTTGCTTTGACACCACATAACCAAGAAAAACTACACGGTCTTGGCAAAAATGGCATTTCTTCAGATTACCATACAATTTCTCTTCTCTCAGTACTTTAAACACTTTTCTCAAATGAATTATATGTGTTTCTAGACTTCCACTGTAGATCAAAATATCATCGAAATAAACAACAACAAAATCACCAATAAAGTTCCTAAGTACATAATTCATCAATCTCATAAAGGTGCTTGGTGCATTGGATAAACCAAATGGCATAACCATCCATTCATATAATCCAAATTTAGTTTTAAAAGCGGTTTTCCATTCATCCCCTTCTTTCATCCTAATCTGATGATAACCACTTTTGAGATCTATTTTAGAAAATATAGCAGCACCATTTAACTCGTCAAGCATATCATCAAGTCTAGGGATAGGATAGCGATATTTTACCGTAATCTTGTTGATTGCCCTACTATCCACACACATCCGCATGGTTCCATCCTTCTTCGGCACCAACAAAGCCGGTACGGAACAAGGACTCATAGATTCCCTAACATATCCTTTATCAATCAGCTCAGAAACTTGTTTTTGCAACTCTTTAGTCTCTTCTGGATTGCTTCTATAGGCTGGTCGATTTGGTAGAGTTGCCCCTGGTATGAGATCTATTTGGTGCTCAATTCCTCTATTTGGTGGTAACCCTTTCGGTATGTCTTCTGGAAATACATCAGCAAATTCCTTTAAAATTGCTTTCACTTGAGTCGGCAGAGTAACATCTCTATTTTGAGTTGCTTCTTTGACTACCAGAATAAAGATTGACTCTTTATCAAACAAAGCTTGCTTTACTACTCCTTTGTTGACAAACAAACTTTCTTTCTTTTTCTTCTCAAATTCAATTTTATCCTTCTGAATCTGTTGTGGATTAAGAGGCGCTAACACAATCTTTCTGCCATCCTTAACAAAGGAATATGTATTCTTATAACCATCATGAAAAGCTCTCCTATCATACTGCCAAGGTCTTCCCAGTAAAAGATGACTTGCATCCATAGGGACGACATCACACAACACTTCATCTTTGTATCTACCAATTGAAAAAGGCACCAAAACTTGCTGAGTAACCTTCACATCACCATTATTATTTAGCCACTGTAATCTATAAGGTTGTGGATGTTTTAGAGTAGTTAAATTTAGTTTTTCTATTAAGGTAGTGGAAGCCACATTTGTACAACTACCTCCATCAATTATAACTCCACACACCTTATTCTGAATTGCACACCTTGTATGGAAGATATTCTCACGCTGCTCATCTTCCGTTTTTGCTTGTGTAGTCATGGTGCGGCGAACTACAAGCATTTCTCCAATTTCAGCATGTTCTTCTTCTTCCTCGCCGTCTTCCACTCCCTTTTCTTCTGTAACCTCGTCTTCACTCTCTAATTCTCCTTGGGAGTCCGTAAGCACCATTACTCTCCTATTTGGACATTCAGAAGCGATATGCCCATGTCCAAGGCATTTAAAGCATTTAATGTCTCGGCTCCGTTTTAGAGGAATGGTTTCTGCCACCTTCTCTTTTCCTTTATCAATAGCTACTACCGACTTGCTAGGACCACTTTTTTCTACTGACTTTGCTATCTTCTTTGAAAGGGAAGTCGAATAAGTAGATGATGAATTAATATTTTTGGTAGAACCTGATCTATACACTCCCCTCATTAGTTGTCTCTCCACCTTGATAGCAAGTTTAATCACATCTTGCAAAGAAACATATGGTTGCAATTCTGCCCTACTTGCAATTTCATACTTTAACCCGCCAAGGAACCTTGCAATCGTTAGTTCTTCTGGTTCTTGCAAGTTACATCTCATCATAAGCATCTCATACTCTTTGACATAATCTTCCACACACATGCCCCCTTGCCTTAAACTTTGAAGCTTAAAGTACAGTTCTTGTTTGTAATATTCTGGCAAAAATCTTCTCTCCATTAATCTCTTCATGACTCTCCAACTTGTCACCTCACCTAAACCTTCTCTTCTTCGCCTAGTTTTCTCGTTTTCCCACCATAAATTGGCATAATCATTGAATTCAAGAGCTGCCAACTTGCACTTCCTTGGTTCAGAATAATCATAGTACTCAAATACTTTCTCTACTTTTTGCACCCATTCTAAGTACTCCTCGGGTGAACTTGTTCCTCGAAATGCCGGAATCTTTAGCTTAACATCAATTCCATTATCCCTTATATTTCTTCTCTGCCATCGTCTCTCCCCAGCTTCATCATCTATTTCTGGCTCATCAAGCTCATCCTCTTCATAATACTCAGGCCCTCTAGTTGCTCGCTGCCCTTGTCGTTCATGTCTTCTGGGTTGTGGCTGAATGGTATTCCTTTCTACGGCTTGAATTAAACGGTCAATTTGCTCCCTCATCTCTGCTTGCTGGTGTTCAAGTGCTAGGATCTTAGCTTGATCCAAACTCAATCCTCTTGGAACATGAGGAGTTTCTTCTTCTCCAGACATAATTCGTCCTGAAATTTTCAAGTGAATGAATTTCTTGATTCAAAGAGGCTCTGATACCAAACTGATATGCCTCAAGGATCTTAATGGTGAATCAAGATCTAATGGGTATATTTTTTTGGGGTTTTTGTGGATGGAAAGAGGTGTTGGTATATAGTATAGTTGTTGGGTGGATGAAAATTCGTAATTGGAGTAAGTTACTAGGGTCTGTAGGGGTGTTTTAAGAAAGCTAAAGGGTTATGTACGAATTTTGAAGTGGGAATGTGATAGGGATAGCCTATGAAAAGTTTAATAAGAGAAAACTAGTTAATCAAGTTTGATAAGATCAAATCGCCACAAACAAGATTACTAGGTTGATTCGCCACACTCTAAGATAGAAAGAAGGAAGAGTGATAAGAATCGATAGATAATTCGCCACTAAACAAGGAATTTGTTTAGATAAGAATTTGGATGCAACGAAGCAAAATTCCGCTTATTCCTCAAAACTGTTTAATTACAAGCACTAATGCCGTATTTATAGTAATGACAGCCTTTCCATGTCTAACTTATACTAAAACGCCTAATTCATCTATGATAAGGATTCCTAAGTAAATAAGGACTACTAAGTCATCTAGATTTCTATGAAGATAAGCCTAATATATCGGGTTCCTAATCCTACTTAAAATCTTACATGTAAAACCCTACTTGATCTCAAACTCCTTGCCTAGTGATATTTTCTGCTGCTGCTGGAATTCTTCTTGGCATGGATATCCTTTGTTAATGAGGATTAATCTTTCTTGGATGGCAGTAACTTCATTTCCATGATTGAGCACATCAATAGGGGTCAGCACGCCTACTAAAAGACCTTCCCAACTTACTATTCTGTTTGATTCTTGAGTTCTTTTTTTAGATTTATGTCCCCTAAGCTATCCTTCGGGATTAGCTAATATATAAAGGATATGTTGGATAGGCAAGACAACTCTTAAACGTATCATAACTTGCCTTGGTTGAAGAAGACAACTCTTGACATCAACCTAAGCTCTTAAGTAAGGAAGACAACTCTTAACCTTGTCTTAAGCCCAAGTTATCTCAAGACAACTCTTAAAAGATAACCAAAATATAAACAAGAATGGAAGCAAGAATGCTAACCTTTATTCTTGATTAATGAATGAAAATATACAAATTCAGAGCATATGTTCCTGCTTATAAATAATAGGTTGTATTTATAGTATTGGACAGCCATATCCTAATTCAACTAGTTCTTAGGTTCCTTATCCATTTAGGATAAGTTTTCATAAGTTAATAAGGTTTCCTAAGACAACTAGAACCTTATCAAGATAGACCCTATCCAAATGTTTCCTAATTCTAATAGGATTTTTGGTCTTTCTTGAATTTTCGAGAGCAATCGGAACATCCCTGCAGGGCGCGGCAGAGGCATTGGATGTGCTCAGCAGTGCTTGAGACAAATTTCTGGGAGCAACCAGTACATTTTCGTAGGCATAGAAGAGGATTCAGGCACATTCGGTAGTGTGGTGGATGAACTTGAGGAGTAACCAAAAAATCCCCGCTGGCTTGGCAGATGCGTCAGACGTGTCGAGCAGTGCTCGGGATGAACTTTCTGGAATGACAAGAATATCCCCGCGAGCACGGAAGAGGCTTTGGGCGCATTGGGCAGTGTACGGGACAAACTGCCAAGAGCGATCAGAGCATCCCCGCAAGCACATAAATGGCGTTGGATGCATGGGATGAACTTTCGAGGCCGACCGAAAATATCTCTACAGGCTTGTCAGAGGCATTGGATGCGTTCGACAGTGCTCGGTACAAGCTTCTGGGAGTGACTAGAACACCCCCGTGGGTGCGAAGTGGAGTTAGACACATTCAGCAGTGCATGGGACGAACTTCCAAGAGTGATTGGAACATTCCCGCGCTCACGGAAGAGGCTTCGTGCATGTTGGGCAGTGCATGGGACGTTCTTCTGGGAGCGACCGAAACACCCCCATGGGCACAGCATCGACCTAAGGTGTAAAAAAGTTGGGAAAAAAATTGGGACCCCAACAATGTTGGACAGTGCGTGAAGCGAGTTTTCATGAGTGACCAAAACATCCCCGTGGGTGCGGCAACAACATTGGGCACGTTCGCCAGTGTGCAGGGATGAACTTTTGGTAGCAACCAGAACATCCCCACGGGCGCGACAGAGGCATCCGATGCATTCGATAGTGCTCAGGAGGAACTTGCGGAAGCAAGTGGAATATCCCCGCTGGTGCAGCAGAGGCTTCAAGCACATTGGGTAGTGCGCTGAACCAACTTCCAAAAGTGACCAGAACATCTGAGTGTGTGTCGAAGCAGCTTCAGGTGCATTCGACAGTGCTTGGGTTGAATTTCTGGTAGCGATTGGAACATCCCCACAGGCCCGGCGAGGCATGAGGCACGTTTGGCATTTCGCAGGATGAACTCTGGGAGCGACCACAACATCCCTCCAAGCATGACAAATGGTCGCCTTTGGCAGTGCACGGGATGAACTACTGACTTCAACCAAACCTTTCGAGCTTCACACTGATGCATATCAAGATAGAATAGGTGCTGTCCTCAGTCAAGCAGGAAGACCGACAGCATACATGAGCAGAGTCTTAGGGCCCATGAAGAAGGAATGGTCAGTATATGCCAAGGAGATGTTGGCTATCATCCATGCAGGCAAGGTATGGCGATCTTACCTTCTTGGGAGGAAATTCCTGATCATTACAGATCAACAACCCTTGAGAAGCCTCATGGAGCAGAAAATTACCACTCCGGAGTAGCAAAAGTTCCTTGTCAAGTTATTAGGTTATGAGTATGAAATAATCTACAAGCCTGGCAAGGAAAACAAAGTGGCAGATGCATTGTCCAAAAGCAATGGAGGTCAAGCATTGTGGACAGCATGTAAGCCTAATGACGCATGCCTCATGCCACAAGTGGAGCGGAGTGGAATGTATGGACAAAAATCAAGGAGGCAAAAGAAACGGACCCTTAAAGCCAAGAGCTCACAAAGAAGATCAAGAATTTCGACCCTAAGGTTAGTAAATTCACCCTCAAAAACGGATATATTTGGCACAACCAGCAGGTGTATGTATCAAACATACTGGATTAAGAGAAAAGATCTTGAATCACTTCCACAACTCACAGGAAGGAGGACATTCAGGATGGTTCCGTACTTACATACGGATCAAGCTATTCTTCTGGTCTAAAGGATTCAAGGTAGAAGTCAAGAAGAAAGACAACAATTATGACATTTGCCAATGGATAAAACCAAAAGATGGCAAGACCAAGTGATTGCTACAACCTTCGCCATTACTCGTACAAGTTTGGGAATATGATAATGACATCCAAAAGCAAGGTTTCCCAAATTTCCACCTTCAGGACAAGGTAAGTCTCTAAGAAAGGGGGATTTTTGAGGACCTTAGGAGGCAAAGGGAGTGTGAGCGAATGCGCACAAGGCTCCAAGCAACAAGAGAGGCAGAAACAGGCCAGAATGTGTGCGCAACAAGCCTGCATGCAGCAAGCAATGAAGCACGGCCAGGTTATGACTCAGTCCTCATCAATTGCGAAAATCCCAGCCACGAAGAAGACCAGCATTGGCAGGACACACATAAAGTAATCCGAGCAGGAGAAAAAGAGTGACGGCGTGAAGAACTCCAGCAACAGTAGGATGTCTTGGCATGTTTACTTCAGCAAGAGGACCACGCCAAAGAGAAGTCTTGGAGGAAGGACACCCAGGAAGTCCTAATCCAAGAAGGAAACGGCAAGAAGAAGTTCAGCAGCTGTAGGAGAGAAGATAAGATAAGGACAGAAAGGCTTAGTCAAAATAGGAATTCTAGTCTTAGTAACAATTCAAGAAAGACCAAGAATCCTAGTAGGATTAGGAAACAATGGGATAAGGTCTATCTTGATAATGTTTTAATTGACTTAGAAAAGATTGTTGACTTAGAAAAAACATATCCTAAGTGAATAAGGAACCTAAGTACTAGTTGAATTAGGATAAGGCTGTCTTAGGACTATAAATATAGCCCATTATTTGTGAGGAGGAGATATGCTCCAAATTTTGTATTTTTCTCATTCATTAATCAAGAATCAAGGTTAGTATTCTTGCTTCTATTTTTGTTTATATTTTGATTATCTTTTAAGAGTTGTCTTGAGATAACTTGGGCTTAAGACAAGGTTAAGAGTTGTCTTCCTTGCTAAAGAGCTAAGGTTGAAGTTAAGAGTTGTCTTTTTCAACCAACGCAAGTTATGATAGGTTTAAGAGTTGTCTTGCCTATCCAACATATCCTTCTATATATATTAGTTCACCTAAGAATAGCTTAGTGGATGTAAATATAAGAAAAGAACTCAAGAATCAAGTAGGACAACAAGTTAGGAAGGATTTCAGTAGGCATGCTGACCCCTAAGGTGTAGAAAAGTTGGGGAAAAAATCGGGACCCCAACAATTCGGCAGTGTGCGGGTCAAACTTCCAAGAGCAACCGGAAAATCCCCACGGCATGACAGTGGCATTGGACTCATTTAGCAGTGCTTGGGACAAACTTCCAGGAGCGGTCGGAACATCCTGCAGGCATGGGAGAGGCATTGGGTGTGTTCAGTAGTGTATGGGGCAAACTTTTGGGAGCAACCCGAACATCCCCAAGGGTGCAATAAAGGTGTCGGGCACATTCGGCATTGCACAGGACAAACTTTCAGGAGTGACCAGAACATCCTCTTGGGTGCGTCAAAGGCTTCAGGCGAGTTGGGTAGTGTGCAGGACGAACTTCTGGGACCAACCAGAATATTTATGCAGGTGCAGTAAAGGCATCGGGCATGTTCAGTAGTGCACAAGATGCACTTCCGAGAGCGACTGGAACATCACTACAGGTTCAGTGGAGGCGTCAAACACGTTCAACAGAGGTGTCAGACGAGCTTGGCAGTGCTCCAGACTAACTTTTAAGAACGACCAGAACATCCCCACGGGCATGGCAAAGGCATCAGGTACATTTATGTTGGGATCCTAATTTTTTGTCCTAACTTTTCTACACCTTAGGGGTTAGCGTGACTTCTAAAACCTCCTAACTTGCTTTCCCATTTGACCCTTGAGTTATTTTCTTTGATTCACGTCCCTTAAACTATCCTTTGGGATAAATTAATCTATAAAGGATATGTTCAATGGGCAAGCCAACTCTTAAACCTATTACAACTCGCCTTGGTAGAAGAAGACAACTCTTGACTTCAGCCTAGACTCTTACAGGAAGACAACTCTTCACCTTGACTTAAACCCAAGTTATCTGAAGACAACTCTTAAAAGATAAACGAAATATAAACAAGAATGCCAAAGCTTGATTCTTGATTAATGAATAAAAACTTACAAATTCGGAGCATATATCCTGTAAAAATAATGGGCTGTATTTATAGTATTGGACAGCCTTTTCCTAATTTAACTAGTACTTATGTTCCTTATCCACTTAGGACAAGTTTTACTAAGTCAACAAGGTTTTTAAGGTAGCTAGAACCTTATCAAGATTGACCTTATTCAAAGGTATCCTAATCCTACTAGGATTCTTGGTCTTTCTTGATTTTTTACCTAGACTAGAATTCTTAACTTATCTTGTATTCTACAGCTGCTGGACTTCCTCTTGGCATATCCTTCTAGGACTAGGACTCTTAATGCAAATCCTTCTTCTTGTTGTGACTATCCTATTGCTACTAGAAGTCATCATGCATGTCCTGCTACTGATAGAACTCTTCTTGGCATTGATGTCTTGCTGCCGTTGGAATTCTCCTTGGCATGGATGTCCTGCTGCTGCTTGAAATATGCTTAGCATAGATGTCCTACTGCTGCTGGAATTCTCCTTGGCATGGATGTCCTCCTACTGCTGGAACTCTTCTTGACATGGATGTCCTACTGCTGCTGGAGTTCTTTGTGATTCAATTATCCTTCTTCTGCTGTAACTTCTGTTGGTGTGAATGTCCTTCATTGATTAGGATTAAGTCAAATACTGGTCAAGCTTCACTGCTGGGCTGCATACTTGTTGTTGCCATGCTTGTTGTGCAAATTTTCTGGCCCATGCTCTCCTTTGCTGCCTCATTTTCTGCCTGTTGCATTTCCTTCATACTTAGGTTCTCAACAATTCAATAGTGCACAAGACAAGAAAACCCCTGCAGTTGTGGCAGTGGCATCGGGTAGGTTGACAGCGCTTGAGATGAACATACGGGAGTGACTAGAACATCCTAGCGGGCGCAGCAGCTGGTCAGGCATGTTCAGCAGTTCACAGGATGAACTTTCAGTAGCGACTGGAAAATCCCTACAGGTGCGGCAGAGGTGTCGGGCACATTCGGCAGGGGCTTCGGATATATTGGGCAGTGCTTGGGATGAACTTCCACTAGTGACCAGAGCATCTCTAATGGTGGGACACAGGCGTCGGTTGCATTCAGCAATGCATAGGATGAACTTTCGGAAGCAACCAGAACATCCTCGCAGGCGTGGTAAAGGCATTGGGCACATTTAGCTATGTGCAGGATGAACTTCCAGGAGCGAACGGAACATCCCCGTGGGTGCGGCAGCAGTGTGGGCATGTTCTGCAGTGTGTGGGATGAACTTCCGAATGCGACCGCAAAATTCCTGCAGGCTAAGTAGAGGCATCGCTCGCATTTGGCAGTGCGTGGGATAAACTTTCGGGAGCAACTAGAACATTCCCAGGGGCACTGCAGAGGCTTCAGACGGGTTCAGCAGTGCACGGTCGAATTTCTGGGAGCAAGTGAAACATCCCTGTGGGCATAGTTACGACATCAGACACGTTCAGTAGTCCATGGGATGAATGATGTGCTCAATCATGGAAATGAAGTTACTGCCATCCAAGAAAGATTAATCCTCATTAACAAAGGATATCCATGCCAAGAAGAATTCCAGCAGCAGCAGAAAATATCACTAGGCAAGGAGTTTGAGATCAAGTAGGGTTTTACATGTAAGATTTTAAGTAGGATTAGGAACCCGATATATTAGGCTTATCTTCATAGAAATCTAGATGACTTAGTAGTCCTTATTTACTTAGGAATCCTTATCATAGATGAATTAGGCGTTTTAGTATAAGTTAGACATGGAAAGGCTGTCATTACTATAAATACGGCATTAGTGCTTGTAATTAAACAGTTTTGAGGAATAAGCGGAATTTTGCTTCGTTGCATCCAAATTCTTATCTAAACAAATTCCTTGTTTAGTGGCGAATTATCTATCGATTCTTATCACTCTTCCTTCTTTCTATCTTAGAGTGTGGCGAATCAACCTAGTAATCTTGTTTGTGGCGATTTGATCTTATCAAACTTGATTAACTAGTTTAATTCTTTATTTTGATTATTGAAATTTCTTTTTCTTCTTCTTAAACTTTTCATAGGCTATCCCTATCACATTCCCACTTCAAAATTCGTACATAACCCTTTAGCTTTCTTAAAACACCCCTACAGACCTAGTAACTTACTCCAATTACGAATTTTCATCCACCCAACAACTATACTATATACCAACACCTTTTTCCATCCATAAAAACCCTAAAAAAATATACCCATTAGATCTTGATTCACCATTAAGATCCTTGAGGCATATCAGTTTGGTATCAGAGCCTCTTTGAAGCAAGAAATTCATTCACTTGAAAATTTCAGGATTACTAGGTGCAACAGAGACTTCAGGCGTGTTGGGCAGTGTACAGGATAAACTTCCGGGGTAACTAGAACATTATTGTGGGCGTGGAAGATGCATTGGGTGTGTTCAGTAGTGCGTTGGATAAACTTCCAAGAGGGACCAGAACATCCCCCACAGACACAGAAGATGCTTTGGGCACGTTAGACAGAATGAACTTCCGGGAGTGACCAGAACATCCCTGCAGGTGAAGTAGAAGCGTTGGGTGCGTTCATTTTGAGAACCTAAGTATGCAGGAAAGGCAATGGGCCAGAAAATGAGGCAGCAAAGGAGAGCATGGGCTAGAAAATGTGCACAACAAGCCTGGCAACAACAAGTGTGCAGCCCGGCAGTGAAGCCTAGGCGTTCCTAATCAATGAAGGACATTCATGCCAACAGAGTTCCAGCAGAAGAAGGATATTTGCATCAAGAAGAACTCCAATAGCAGTAAGACGTTTAGGCCAAGCAGAGCTCCAGCAGCAATAGGACATCTATGCCAAGAAGAGTTCTATCAATAGTAGGACACTCATGATGAGTTCCAGTAGCAATAGGATAGTCGCGACAAGAAGAATTCTAAGGGCAGAAGGATATGCATTCAGAGTCCTAGTCCTACAAGGATTAGGCAAGAGGAAGTGCAGCTGCTGTAAAATACAAGATACATGTAGGAATTCTAGTAGTAGAATTCAAGAAAGACCAAGAATCCTAGTAGGATTAGGACACAAAAGGATAAGGTCTATCTTGATAATGTTTTATTGACTTAGAAAACTTGTTGACTTAGGAAAACATATCCTAAGTGGATAAGGAACCTAAGTACTAGTTAAATTAGGATAAGGCTGTCTTAGGACTATAAATACAGCCCATTATTTTGTGAGGAGCTCATAAGCTACGAAATTTTGTTATTTTCTCATTCATTAATCAAGAATCAAAGGTAAGCATTCTTTGCTCACATTCTTGTTTATATTTTTGGTTATCTTTTAAGAGTTGTCTTGAGATAACTTGGCTTAAGTTAAGGTTAAGAGTTGTCTTCCTTGCTTAAGAGCTAAGGTTGAAGTTAAGAGTTGTCTTCTTCAACCAAGGCAAGTTGTGATAGGTTTAAGAGTTGTCTTGCCTATCCAACATATCTTTATATATATTAGTTAACCCGAAGGACAGCTTAGGGGATATAAAATAAGAAAAGAACTCAAGAATCAAACAGGACAGCAAGTTAGGAAGAATTCCAGTAGGCGTGCTGACCACTAAAGAATCCTACACACGAAGCCATACTAATAGAAGTAAGGGATCTTTTGGAGCAATCCGGAGATGTCTTAGGAGAGCCACAAGGACTACCACCCTCAAGACATTACGACCATACAATCCCATTAATTGATGAAACCAAGGCGATTAATGTAGCACCTTACCTGTATGCACACTTTCAAAAGAACGAGATCGAAAGACAAGTGGAGGAGATGCTGCAGCAAGGTATTATCTGACTTAGCACCTCGCCCTTTTCTTCTCCCGTTCTACTTGTTAGAAAGAAAAATGGAACATGGAGGTTTTGCACTGATTATCGGGCACTCAACCAAGCAATTGTCAAGGATTGTTTCCCAATCCCAACAATTGATGATATGCTGGACGAGTTACATGGAGCAAAGCTATTCACCAAGCTGGATCTCAAGGCTGGATATCATCAAGTATGCATGAAAGAAGAAGACATGCAGAAGATAGCATTTCGAACTCATAGTGGACACTACGAGTCCCTAGTCATGCCCTTCGGATTATGCAACGCACCCTCCACCTTTCAAGCAGCCATGAACAACATCTTTAAACCTTATTTGCGCAGGTTTGTCTTAGTCTTCTTTGATGACATTTTGGACTATTCTAGGAACCACAATGATCACATACAACACTTAGCAAAAGTACTAGAAGTGTTAAGAAGAAATTGTTTCGTCATCAAGCCATCCAAGTGCACATTCATGCAAGAGGAGCTTGAATACCTCGGTCACATCATATCCGAAGAAGGAGTGAAGGTAGACCAATGAAAAATAGGAGCCATGCAAACATGGCCAATTCCTAAGAATGTCACAGAACTTAGAGGATTTCTAGGTTTGATAGGCTATTACCGCCGATTTGTTCACAAGTATGGCACCATAACAAAACCACTGACAAATTTGCTAAAGAAGGATCGATTCCTATGGACAGAGAATAGTGAAGACGCATTCAAGTTGTTGAAGCAAGCTATGTGTGAGACGCCAGTGTTAGCACTACCCGACTTCAACCAAACCTTCGTGCTTCACACTGACGCATGTCAAGATGGAATAGGTGTTGTCCTGAGTCCAGCAGGAAGACCTATTGCATACATGAGCAGAGTCTTAGGGTCCATGAAGAAGGAATGCTTAGTATACATTAAGGAGATGTTGGCCATCATCCATGCAGTCAAGGTATGGCGACTTTACCTTCTTGGGAGGAAGTTCCTAATCATTGCGGACCAACAACCGTTGAGAAGCCTCATAGAGCAAAAAATTACCACACCAGAGCCATAAAAGTTCGTTGTCAAGTTGCTAGGATATGAGTATGAAATAATCTACAAACCTGGCAAGGAAAAACAAGGTGGCAGATGCATTGTCCAAAAGCAATAGAGGTTAAGCATTATGGATAGTATGTGAGCCTAATGACGCATGCCCTACTAACATTACTAGAGTGAAGTGGAATGTATGGACAGAAATCAAAGAGGCAATGGAGATTGATCCTCAAAGACGAGCATCCAAAGAAGGTCAAGATTTTTGACCCTAAGGTTAGTAAATTCACCCTAAAGAATAGATATATTTGGCACAACCAGCAGGTGTATGTACCAAACATAACAGGACTGAGAGGAAAGATATTGAATCACTTCCAAACCTCATGGGAAGGAGGACATTACATGCGGATCAAGCTATACTTTTGGTCGAAAGGATTCAAGGCAAAAGGTAAGAAGAAAAACAGCAGTTGTGACATTTGCCCATGGATAAAACCAGAAGATGGCAAGACCAAAGGATTGCTATAACCTTTGCGATTAACCATACAAGTTTGAGAAGACTATAATGACATCCAACAGCAGTTTTTCAACTTTCCCCTTGAGGAAAAGGTGAGTCTTCAAGAAAGGGGTGATTGTTGAGAACCTAAGCATGCAGGAAAGGCAATGGGCAGAAAATGAAGCAGCAAAGGAAACCATGGGCTAGAAAATGTGCACAACAAGCCTGGCAACAGCAAGTGTGCAGCCCGGCAGTGAGGCCTGGGCATTCCTAATCAATGAAGGACATTCATGCCAACAAGAGTTCCAGCAGAAGAAGGATATTTGCATCAAGAAGAACTCCAGCAGCAGTAAGACGTTTATGGCAAGCAGAGCTCCAGCAGCAGCAGGACATCCATGCCAAGAAGAGTTCTATCAGCAGTAGGACACTCATGATGAGTTCTAGTAGCAATAGGATAGTCATGACAAGAAGAATTCTAAGGGCAGAAGGATATGCATTCAGAGTCCTAGTCCTACAAGGATTAGGCAAGAGGAAGTGCAGCTGCTGTAAAATACAAGATAAGGTAGGAATTCTAGTCTAAGTAGAAATTCAAGAAAGACCAAGAATCCTAGTAGGATTAGGACACAAAATGGATAAGGTCTATCTTGATAATGTTTTAGTTGACTTAGAAAAGCTTGTTGACTTAGGAAAATATATCCTAAGTGGATAAGGAACCTAAGTACTAGTTAAATTAGGATAAGGCTGTCTTAGGACTATAAATACTGCCTATTATTTGTGAGGAGCTCATAAGCTACGAATTTTGTTATTTTCTCATTCATTAATCAAGAATCAAAGGTAAGCATTCTTGCTCACATTCTTGTTTATATTTTCGGTTATCTTTTAAGAGTTGTCTTGAGATAACTTGGGCTTAAGTTAAGGTTAAAGAGTTGTCTTCCTTGCTTAAGAGCTAAGGTTGAAGTTAAGAGTTGTCTTCTTCAACCAAGGCAAGTTGTTATAGGTTTAAGAGTTTTCTTGCCTATCCAACATATCTTTATATATATTAGTTAACCCAAAGGACAGCTTAGGGGATATAAAATAAGAAAAGAACTCAAGAATCAAATGGGACAGCAAGTTAGGAAGGATTCCAGTAGGCGTGCTAACCACTAAGGTATAGATCGAGACCCCAACAGTTCGACAATGTGCAGGACGAACTTTCGGGAGCAACTAGAACATCCCTAATGGTGCAGCAGTGGCGTCGTTCATGTTTGGCAGTGTGCAGGTTGAACTTTTGAGAGCGGCCGGAACATTTTCGTGTGCACAGCAGAGGCTTTGGGTGCATTGGGCAATGCGCTGGATGAACTTTCGGTTAGGACCAGAAAATCCCCACGGGCACGACAGTGGGGTTGGGCGCATTTGGCAGTGCTTAGGATGAACTTCCAGGAGCAACCAAAACATCCCCACATTCGTGGAAGAGGCATTGGATGCATTCGGCAGTGTATGGGTCAAACTTCCGGGAGCAACCCCAACATGCTTGCTAGGGTGGCAGCGGCATCGGACATGTCCAGCAGTGAGCAGGATGAACTTTTGGGAGCGACCGGAACATCCTCGCGGGCACGGTAGAGGCTTCAGTACATTTGGCCAGTGCATGGGACAAACCTTTGGGATCAACCAAAACATCCCCCAAGGCACTGTAGAGGCTTCCGACACTTTGGACAGTGTGTGGGATGAACTTTCGGAAGCGATTAGAGCATCCCCACGGGCACAGCCGAGGATTCGGATGCATTCGGCAGTGTGCAGGATGAACTTCCGTTAGTGACCGGAACATCCCGGCGGGCTCAGCAGCGCCATCAGGCGTGTTGGCAGTGCGTGGGATGAACTTTAGGGAGCGACCAAAAATTCCCCGCAGGCTCGACAGAGGCATTGGACACATTTGAAAAAGCTCAGGATGAACTTCCGGGAGCTACCAGAATATCTCTGCAAGCATGGCAAAGGCATCGGGCGCATTTGGCTGTGCACGGAATGACTTCCGGGAGCGACCTGAACATCCTTGCGGGTGCAACAGAGGTTTGGGCACATTTGGCAACACAGGGGACAAACTTGCAGGAGCGACCAGAACATCCTTGGAAGCATGGTAGCGGCATTAGAAGAGTTCGGCAGTCTATGAGAGGAATTTCTAGGGGCAACTGAAAATTCCTCGCTGGAGCAGCAGAGGCATTGGGTGCGCTCGGCAGTGCATGGGATGACCTTTTGGAAGCAACCAGAAATCCCCATGGGTGCGGTAGAAGCTTCGGATGCATTTGGTAGTGCACAGGATGAACTCCCGAGAATGTTCAGAGCATTCCTGCGGGTGCCACAACGGTGTCGAGCACGTTTGGCATTGCGCGGGTGAACTTCGGGGGTATCAGACACGTTCAGTAGTGCATGAGATGAACTTTCGGGAGCAACCGCAACATCCTGTGGGCACAGCAGAGAACGTGCACTTGGATGGCTTGATAAATAAGCGATTTCTTCTTAACACCTCCAGCACTTTTGCTAAGTGTTCTATATCATCATCATCGTTCCTAGAATAGATCAAAATGTCATCAAAGAAAACTAATACAAACCTGTGCAAATAGGGTTTAACGATGTCATTCATGGCTGCAAGAAAGGTGGAGGGTCCATTGCATAGTCCGAAAGGCATGACTAGGTACTTGTAGTGGACTAGGTACTTGTAGTGTCCACTATGAGTCTGAAATGCTATCTTCTGCACATCCTCTTCTTTTATGCATATTTGATGATATCCAGCCTTGAGATCTAGCTTTGTAAACAACTTTGCTCTATGTAACACATCCAGCATATTGTCGATTGTTGGGATTGGGAAACGATCCTTGACAGTCGCCTGGTTGAGTGCTTGGTAATCGGTACAAAACCTCCAAGTTTCGTCTTTCTTTCTAAGAAGTAGAACGAGAGAAGAAAAAGGAGAGGTGCTAACTCAGATAATACCTTGCTGTAGCATCTCTTCCACTTGTCTTTCGATCTCGTTCTTTTGAAAGTGTGCATACCGGTAAGGTGCTATATTAATCGCCTTGGTCTTGTTGATTAATGAGATGACATGGTTGTAATGTCTTGAGGGTGATATCCCTTGTGGCTCTCCTAAGACATCTTAAACTGCTCTAGTAGGTTCCTTACTGCTGATGGTATGTTTTCGTCCATGTTCTGACCATCATGATATTCGGCTGTGTTTTCCTCCTTTGTGGCCAAGAGAACCGCAAAACATTGTGCCCTTTTTCTGTATAGTCATTCAAGGGTACTTACCTCACAATGATGTGCTACATTGGTGGTGGATGCCTCCCATGTGCAGTCCCTTCCCTTCCATTGGAAGTGCATGGCCATGGATTCATAGACTAACATTATCTTGCCTATGGTTTTAAAAAACACATTGCCTAAAACCACATCAAGGCCTGCCAAGGCTAACACATGTAGTTCTGCCTCTATTTTGCCCAAATTATGTTGATGAAGTTATAAGTAGCTCCGCTATCTATCAACACCAAAACATTTGCGATTAACCTCATGACAGTAGGCTTGGTGGTTGCCCCTACTGCATGTAAGTTGATTTCGCCTTGTTCTGCATGGTCAGGGAAGTGTTCTGCCTCTACTTTCTGCTCGCTATCCATGCAATAGAGTTCTTCCTCACTGCTTTCCTCGTGTTCTTCATCACTTACCACTTCAATGATGTTGAACAGCCATTTCTTGCACTTGTGGCCAACTTGCCACTTATCATTGCACCTAAAACATAAGCCTCTTTCTATTCTCTTCTTGATTTCTTTAGTGGATAGTTTGAGAGGGTCCTTTATTTTTGCGGGTATGTCTTACTTGATGAGGATGCTTTACCTAATTTGTCTGAGGGTTTGATGACCTTGATTGTGTTACGGGTGCACTGAGTGAGAGAGTTTGGATCCCTCATCTTCACTTCTTGGCTTAGCCAAGGTACAAGGCCGTCTAGAAAAGTGCCAATTAGTGCACTATCTGGCCAATGTCCTACTAATTCAGCTAACCTCTCAAATTCTTCTTTGAAAATGTTAGGCAGCCTTCATTCACTTCTCCCACATCTCATTTCTTCTTCCTTAACAATATATTAAGTAACACCAGATGTAGTTTGTAGGTTAATGGTAGTCTTAGGTGATAAGCTACTGCTCCTATATGCTCAACTACCTCAAACGGTCCAACATATTTTCTAGCAACCTTGCTGTAGTTGTTTTTTTGGCCTTTATCTTCCTTCTAGAATGGATTTTAAGATAGACATAGTCACCTGCCTTAAAT
>BNST01002206.1:0-12642 GCA_019650275.1 Xylocarpus granatum
AGTGAAAGAAGCATTAAATGCATCTTTTTTAGGTTATTGTGTAGATACTAAGGGTTATAGGTGCTATAATCCCTTAACTAAGAGCAAGTATATCTCTAGAAATGTTACTTTTGTAGAAAATGACTCATATTTTCATAGCATTGGTAATGGAAAAGGTGAAGTTGATGATCCACTTCCTTTAGCCATAATAGACAAGTATATACCACCATCTAGTGACGTACTAGGCAACCATGACCAACACTTGAGTAGTGATAACATAGAATCACAAGATCAAGAGTCTAATGAGGGTGAAACCAGCAATGAAAGTCTAGATGCACATTCACCTAGTGATGTAAGTGAAGATTTACCGTTATCATCTAGTAGACTTAGAGACGAGGGAGAGCAAAATGAAATACATAGTGATGAACACTTGAATGTTCAACTAGAATCACTATCCTCTAGTAACCAAGATGGGCCATCCATTAGTATACGAAGTGAGGGGGAGCATGTTGCACCTATGCAAGGCCAAAATCCCCCACTTAGGAGATCTCAAAGAATTCGACAATCTCCATCGGATTGGATGAAGAAAAGAGTGTTTTTCCATGGTAACAAAGTAATCGCACACCCTCTTAACCACTACTACACCTTAGGAAATGTAAAAGAGAGTTTTAGAGCCTTTTTAACTAAAGTAGACACCATTAAAGATCCTAATAACTTTAAGGAAGCTAGGGAATTATCAGTTTGGAGACAAGCCATGCAAGAGGAATTGGATGCTTTAGTTAAAAATAATACATGGGAATTAGTACCTTTACCTTTGGGAAAGAAGGTTGTAGGATGCAAATGGGTGTATAAGACTAAGTTAAATAGTGATGGAACCTTGGACAAACATAAGGCTAGGTTAGTGGCCAAAGCTTCACTCAAACCTAGGCTTAGACTATACAGAAACTTTTGCACCAGTTGCAAAAATGAACACATTAGGGTGCTTCTCTCCTTAGCGGCTAATTATAATTGGGATTTACATCAAATGGATGTGAAGAATGCTTTCTTGCAAGGAGAGTTAGAGGAAGAGGTTTACATGAGTTTACCTCAAGGATATGATGTTATGGTTCCAAATACACATGTTTGCAAATTGAAGAAAGCCATATATGGATTAAAGCAATCACCAAGAGCATGGTATAATAAGTTGCATAATGCATTGTGTTCTCAAAATTTTAAAGTGAGTGATGCTGATCATTCCTTATTTATTAAGCACTCAAGTGAGGGATCTACCATTGTTCTTATTTATGTGGATGATATTATCATCACCGGTTGTGACATTAATGGCATTAAGAGTATTAAAACATATTTGAAGTCTGCATTTGATGTTAAAGATTTGGGAAACTTACGATATTTTCTAGGTATAGAAATCGCTTATTCCAATGAAGGGCTATTTCTATCCCAAAGAAAATATGTTCTTGATTTGTTAAGTGAGACAGGAAAACTTGGAGCAAAGCCAGCTGTGACACCTATGGAGGCACTAAGAAGGAAGAAAGAGGATAACAAGCATGAAAACGAACATGACAAGGAGGAGCCATACAAGGACATCAAGCTTTATCAAAGACTTGTAGGTAAGCTTATATATTTAACTATTACACGACCTGATATTGTTTTTTCTGTGCAACAGGTAAGTCAACACATGTCATGCCCAAAGAAATATACACATAGAAATGGTGAATAGAATTTTAAGGTACATAAAACAAGCACCGGGGCAAGGAATCTTGATGAGAAGAAATGGCCACCACAAGATATGTGCTTACACAGATGCGGATTGGGCTGGTAACTTCGAGGACAGAAGATCAACCACTGGTTATTGCACATTCGTGGGAGGTAATTTGGTGACTTGGAAAAGCAAGAAGCAAAGTGTAGTTGCAAGATCGAGTGCAGAAGCTGAATATAGAGCTATGGCATCTACTACGAGTGAATTGGTTTGGATAAAATCATTAGTGGAAGACTTAGGATTTTCAGTTGAAACACCTATGGACATGTACTGTGATAACAAGGCAGCAACACACATTGCATCTAATCCAGTGTTCCATGAGAGGACCAAGCACATCGAAGTTGATTGTCACTTCACAAGAGAAAAGTACTTGAGCAAAGTGATCAACATGCCTTATGTGAAGAGTGAAGATCAACTTGCGGATATATTCACCAAACCATGTACTCATCAACAACTTCTTAAGGTGAGTTCCAAGTTGAACTTATTCAATTTGTACAAGTCCAACTTGAGGGGGAGTGTTAAAGATGAAGAGATTGAGGGTGAAGATGAAAAGCCCAAATAACTCTTGGATTGATCTATGGATACCCATATCAAGCCCAAAGCCCAATTCAAGCTAACTACTAAAGGACGAAATAACGGCTAGTTTTTTAAATTGAAAGATATGCTGTTATGTGTTGTACCTAGCTGTTAGAAAAGTAAAGTAAGCTTGTACCTAGCCGTTAGGATGTTGTATATAAAAACCCAAGCTGTGTAAATATTTGGAGATAGAATACAAAAGCTCTTCAATTTTCTCTCTTCATCTATTTTCTCTCTACTTGCATTTTTTTATTTGTTTATGTTGAATCTTTGAAAGTGTGAGCTAAACACATTCAAATTCTATTTATCAACAAGAATAGGCATATTTTAGAGGTGGCAAGAACTATGATGTTCTATCACAATGTACCTAGAGAGTTTTGGGGGGAAGCTATTCTCACAGCGACACATCTTATTAACCGAACACCATCCATGGTACTGAAAGGAAAGACACCAATTGAGATTGCTTATAGTACCCAGCCAAACTTGTCCTATCTTAGAATTTTTGGATGTGTATGTTATGTACATATGCCAAGTCATTCAAGAGATAAATTAAGTGAAAGAAGCATTAAATGCATCTTTTTAGGTTATTGTGTAGATACTAAGGGTTATAGGTGCTATAATCCCTTAACTAAGAACAAGTATATTTCTAGAAATGTTACTTTCGTAGAAAATGACTCATATTTTCATAGCAATGGTAATGGAAAAGGTGAAGTTGATGATCCACTTCCTTTAGCCATAATACACAAGTATATACCACTATCTAGTGACGTACTAGGCAACCATGACCAACACTTGAGTAGTGATAACATAGAATCACAAGATCAAGAGTCTAATGAGGGTGAAACCAGCAATGAAAGTCTAGATGCACATTCACCTAGTGAAGTAAGTGAAGATTTACAGTTATCGTCCAGTAGACTTAGAGACGAGGGAGAGCAAAATGAAATACATAGGGATGAACATTCGAATGTTCAAATAGAATCACTATCTAGTAACCAAGATGGGCCATCTATTAGTATACGAAGTGAGGGGGAGCATGTTGCACCTATGCAAGGCCCAAAATCCCCCACTTAGGAGATCTCAAAGAATTCGACAATCTTCATCGGATTGGATGAAGAAAAGAGTGTTTTTCCACGGTAACAAAGTAATCGCACACCCTCTTGACCACTACTACACCTTAGGAAATGTAAAAGAGAGTTTTAGAGCCTTTTTAACTAAAGTAGACACCATTAAAGATCCTAATAACTTTAAGGAAGCTAGGGAATTATCAGTTTGGAGACAAGCCATGCAAGAGGAATTGGATGCTTTAGTTAAAAATAATACATGGGAATTAGTACCTTTACCTTTGGGAAAGAAGGTTGTAGGATGCAAATGGGTGTATAAGACTAAGTTAAATAGTGATGGAACCTTGGACAAACATAAGGCTAGGTTAGTGGCCAAAGGCTTCACTCAAACCTACGGCTTAGACTATACAGAAACTTTTGCACCAGTTGCAAAAATGAACACCATTAGGGTGCTTCTCTCCTTAGCGGCTAATTATAATTGGGATTTACATCAAATGGATGTAAAGAATGCTTTCTTGCAAGGAGAGTTAGAGGAAGAGGTTTACATGAGTTTACCTCAAGGATATGATGTTATGGTTCCAAATACACATGTTTGCAAATTGAAGAAAGCCATATATGGATTAAAGCAATCACCAAGAGCATGGTATAATAAGTTGCATAATGCATTGTGTTCTCAAAATTTTAAAGTGAGTGATGCTGATCATTCCTTATTTATTAAGCACTCAAGTGAGGGATCTACCATTGTTCTTATTTATGTGGATGATATTATCATCACCGGTTGTGACATTAATGGCATTAAGAGCATTAAAACATATTTGAAGTCTGCATTTGATGTTAAAGATTTGGGAAACTTACGATATTTTCTAGGTATAGAAATCGCTTATTCCAATGAAGGGCTATTTCTATCCCAAAGAAAATATGTTCTTGATTTGTTAAGTGAGACAGGAAAACTTGGAGCAAAGCCAGCTGTGACACCTATGGAGGCACTAAGAAGGAAGAAAGAGGATAACAAGCATGAAAACGAACATGACAAGGAGGAGCCATACAAGGACATCAAGCTTTATCAAAGACTTGTAGGTAAGCTTATATATTTAACTATTACACGACCTGATATTGTTTTTTCTGTGCAACAGGTAAGTCAACACATGTCATGCCCAAAGAATATACACATGGAAATGGTGAATAGAATTTTAAGGTACATAAAACAAGCACCGGGGCAAGGAATCTTGATGAGAAGAAATGGCCACCACAAGATATGTGCTTACACAGATGCGGATTGGGCCGGTAACTTCGAGGACAGAAGATCAACCACTGGTTATTGCACATTCGTGGGAGGTAATTTGGTGACTTGGAAAAGCAAGAAGCAAAGTGTAGTTGCAAGATCGAGTGCAGAAGCTGAATATAGAGCTATGGCATCTACTACGAGTGAATTGGTTTGGATAAAATCATTAGTGGAAGACTTAGGATTTTCAGTTGAAACACCTATGGACATGTACTGTGATAACAAGGCAGCAACACACATTGCATCTAATCCAGTGTTCCATGAGAGGACCAAGCACATCGAAGTTGATTGTCACTTCACAAGAGAAAAGTACTTGAGCAAAGTGATCAACATGCCTTATGTGATGAGTGAAGATCAACTTGCGGATATATTCACCAAACCATGTACTCATCAACAACTTCTTAAGGTGAGTTCCAAGTTGAACTTATTCAATTTGTACAAGTCCAACTTGAGGGGGAGTGTTAAAGATGAAGAGATTGAGGGTGAAGATGAAAAGCCCAAATAACTCTTGGATTGATCTATGGATACCCATATCAAGCCCAAAGCCCAAATTCAAGCTAACTACTAAAGGACGAAATAACGGCTAGTTTTTTAAATTGAAAGATATGCTGTTATGTGTTGTACCTAGCTGTTAGAAAAGTAAAGTAAGCTTGTACCTAGCCGTTAGGATGTTGTATA
This sequence comes from Xylocarpus granatum, assembly GCA_019650275.1. Lineage (NCBI taxonomy): Eukaryota > Viridiplantae > Streptophyta > Magnoliopsida > Sapindales > Meliaceae > Xylocarpus > Xylocarpus granatum. The sequence goes on from BNST01002206.1 coordinate 5,333, forward strand.
TATAAACCCAAGATGTGTAAATATTTTGAGATAGAATAAAAAAGCTATTCATTTTTCTCTCTTCATGCATTTTCTCTCTACTTGCATTTTTACTTGGTTTATGTTTAATCTTTGAAATTGTGAGCTAAACACATTCAGATTCTATTTATCAACATGGTATCAGAGCAAGGTTGCATCTAGAGAGTTCCTTTCATCATCTCTCTTTTATTTTTACTCTCTCTTGGTTGTGTGATCAATCTCCATTGTGCAAGGCCAGGTTGCTGAAATTAAAATGGCAGCACAAGTGGGAAGTAGTTCTGCCAAGAGAGAGAATTTTCTCATTCATTAATCAAGAATCAAAGGTAAGCATTCTTGCTTCTATTCTTGTTTATATTTCAGTTATCTTTTAAGAGTTGTCTTGAGATAACTTGGGCTTAAGTCAAGGTTAAGAGTTGTCTTCCTTGCTTAAGAGCTAAGGTTGAAGTTAAGAGTTGTCTTCTTCAACCAAGGCAAGTTGTGATAGGTTTAAGAGTTGTCTTGCCTATCCAACATATCTTTATATATATTAGTTAACCCTGAAGGACAACTTAGGGGATATAAAATAAGAAAAGAACTCAAGAATCAAACGGGACAGTAAGTTAGGAAGGATTCTAGTAGGCGTGCTGACCCCTAAGGTGTAGAAAAGTTGGGGAAAAAAAATCGGGACCTCAACATGAATGGGCCCGACACTGCTGCCGCACCTGCAGAGATGCTCTGGTCGCTCACCATAGTTCGCCCCGCACGACTATTGATTATGTCCAATGCATCTGCTGAGCCTGCGGGGGGTTTTCAGGTCACTACTGAAAGTTTGTTCTGCACACTGCTGAATGCGCTAGACACCTTTGTCGCAGCCACAGGGATGTTCCAGTCACTCCCAGAAGTTCCTCCTGTGCACTGCTGAATGCAGCCGTACCTGCAAGGATGTTCCGGTGCCTCCCAGAAGTTCATACCATGCACTGCCTAACACAACCAAAGCCGTTGCTGCCGGTAGTTCGTACCATGCACTGCCTAATGCAACTAAAGCTTTCGCCATGCCTTCAGGATGTTCTGGTCGCTCCCATTAGTTTGTCCCATGCTCTGCTGAACATGTCTGATAACGCTGCCGTGCCCAGGGGAATGTTGAGGTTGCCCTCAGAAGTTTGTCCCATGCGCTGCCGAAAGCGCAATGCCTCAGCCGTGCCCGTAGGCATGTTCTGGTCGCCCTTGAAAGTTCGTCTTGTGCACCCGCATGGAAGAACTTCCAGGAACAACCGAAATATCGATGCAGGTGCGACAGAGGTGTCGGGTGTGTTCGGCAGTGTAAGGGATGAACTTTCGGGAGCAACAAATACATCCCTGTGGACGCGGCAGAGGCTTCGGGCACGTTAGGCAGCATGTGGAATGAACTTAGAAGACCAACCTGAACATCCCCACAGGCACGGTAGCGTTATTGGACACATTTGGCAGTGTGCAGGACAAACTTCTGGGAGCGACTAGAGCATCCGCGCAGGCACGGCTGAGGCTTCAGGTGCATCGGGCAGTGCATGGGATGAACTTCCGAGGGCCCACGTGCCTCAACAAATGGAGTTGGGCCAATACAACCATATGATCCAGCAAGGCAATACACGACAGCCCAATATTATGAGAATTTGAGAGGACGAGCAGCAAGGTTCAACTATAGGCAGAACAATGAACAATGGATCTTGCCCTCAGCACAACAAGTTTCTGGAGCAATGCTCGTGCTACTAGATGACATTGGCATGTACAGTGAGGTATTAAACAGATAGGGATCGATAACTGTAAATCTCCTGAATGACAAGACATGGTCGGACAATCGTGCCAAGATCAATTATGTGGAAAACCTACTGGGAGAAGTAGAAAAACATACTTGGATCCAATGGAGAATGGCGTATACAGACGAGTACAAGGCACTCATACAAATTGCGAATGATCCGCAAAACATAATCTCTCAGATCAGGAGGATCTTCATCCTGGAAGATCCATATCAAGGGTCAACTATTGAACAAGATCAGGCTTACCAGGATCTGGAAAGGCTAACATGCGAGGACATGAGGAACCTGCCAGAATACATGAACCAGTTCAAGACCCTAGCAGTTAAAACAGGGAGGCTATACCTATCACCAGAACTTTCCAGCAAGTTCTTCAAGAAGATGCCACCCCTGATTGGGCGGCAGAACATGGCGCACCACAAGGAGGGAGGATTGGCACTATGGCAGCCCAAGCCATTACACACGGCCTAAGGTAAAAATTAAGTTCCCTACCTTTGAGAAGGGAGATCCAACCGAATGGATCTCCAAGGCTGAATTTTACTTTGAGAAACAAGGCATTGAGAGAGGTGAAAGGGTTGATTTTGCATCCTATCACCTATGTGGGAGAGCCAACCAATGGTGGCGTTGGCTTAAGGCCACCTATGGCCAAGAAGGAAGAAGGATAGGTTGGACAAGGTTCACACAAGAGTTAGTGAACAGATTTGGCCCGTCTAACATGACAAACTATGAGGGACAGCTTGCCAAGATTAGGCAAGAGGGATCTCTAGAAAGCTACCTTGAAGAATTCGAGAGGTTGGCCGAATTGGTAGGACATTTGCCAGATAGTGCACTAATTGGCACTTTTCTAGACGGCTTTGTACGTGGGCTAAGCCAAGAAGTGAAGATGAGGGATCCAAACTCTCTCACTCAGTGCATTTGGTTAGCAAGACTCATCAACGATGGGAGAAGCATCACCCGCAGCACAACCAAGGTCATCAAACCCTCGGACAAACTAGGTAAGGCACCCTCTTCAAGTAAGACAGTGCCTTCAAAAACAAAGGACGCTCTCAAACTATCCACCGAAGAAATCAACAGGAGGATCGAAAGAGGCCTATGTTTTAGGTGCAACGATAAGTGGCAAGTTGGCCACAAGTGCAAAAAAGGGCTATTCAACATCATTGAAGTGGTAAGTGATGAAGAACACAAGGAAAGCAGTGAGGAAGAACAAGAAAGCCACATGGACAGCGAGGAGGAAGCAGAGGCAAAACACTCCCCAGATCATGCGGAAGAAGGCGAAATCAACTTACATGCAGCAGGGGCAAACACCAAGCCTACTGCCATGAGGTTATTCGCAACCATTAACGGGAAAAACATTTTGGTGTTGATAGATAGTGGAGCTACCCTTAACTTCATCAACACAAAATTGGTCAAAACACTTCAGCTACGTCTAAAAAAGATTGCACCCTTTGAGGTAGGAGTGGCAAGTGGACAGAAGCTCAAGTGCGCACAAGTGATCCAGCAGTAGCAATGCAGATTCAGGCAGTAGCAATGCAGATTCAAGGAGTCAAAATAGAGGCGGAACTGCATGTGTTAGCCCTGCTAGGTCTTGATGTGGTTTTAGGCAACGCTTGGCTTAAAACCATAGGCAAGATAATGTTCAACTACGAATTCATGGCCATGCACTTCCAGTGGAAGGGAAGGGACTGCACATGGGAGGCATCCACCATAAATACAACGCATCATTGTGAGTTAAGTGCCCTTGAACGACTATACAGAAAAAGGGTACAATGTTTTGCTGTTCTCTTGGCCACAATAAAGGAAAACACAGCTGAACATCATACACATGAAGAAATACCAATAGGAGTAAGGAACCTATTGGAGCAATTCGGAGATGTCTTAGGAGAGCCACAAGGACTGCCACCCTCAAGACATTACGACCATGCCATCCCATTAATCAATGAAACCAAAGCGATTAATGTAGCACCTTATCGATATGCACACTTCCAAAAGAATGAGATCGAAAGACAAGTGGAATAGATGCTACAGCAAGGTATTATCGACCTAGCACTTCCCCTTTTTCTTCTCCTGTTCTACTTGTTAGAAAGAAAGACAAACTTGGAGGTTTTGCACTGATTACCGGGCACTCAACCAAGCGACCGTCAAGGATCATTTTCTGATCCCAACAATTGATGATATGCTGGACGAGTTGCATGGAGCAAAGTTGTTTACCAAGCTGGATCTTAAGGTTGGATATTGTCAAATTCATATGAAGGAAGGGGATGTGTAGAAGACAGTATTTCGAACTCTTAGTGGAGACTATGAATATCTTGTTATGCCTTTTGGGCTATGCAACACACTCTCCACCTTTCAAGTAGCCATGAACAACATCTTCAAACTTTAGCTACGCAGGTTCTAGTCTTCTTTGATGACATCTTGGTCTATTCTAGAAAGCTTGATGATCTCATGGAACACTTAACAAAGGTGCTAGAAGTACTAAGGAAGAACTAATTTTTCATCAAGCCATCCGAATCAACATTCATGCAAGAGGAACTTGAATATCTAGGACACATCATATTCAAAGAAAGAGTAAAGGTGGACCAATGCAAAATAGGAGCTATGGGAGTTTTGGGCAACTCATAAAAGCGTCACGAAACTTAAGGGATTTTTAGGCCTAATGGGCTACTAACACTGATTTGTTTCCAAATATGATGACATAGCAAAGCCTTTGATGGATTTACTAAAGAAGGACAGTTTCTTATGGATGGAGAGGAGTGAAGACACCTTCAAGATGTTAACACAGGCCATTTGTGAAAGCCCAGTGTTAGCACTGCCCGACTTTAACAAAAGGTTTAAGCTTCACACTAATGCATGCCAAGATGGAATTGGTGCTATCCTTAGTCAAGCCAAAAGACCAATTGCATACATGAGTTGAATTTTAGGGCTCATGAAGAAGGAATGGTCAGTATGCACTGAAGAGATGTTGGCAATCATCCATGCAGTCAACGTATAACAACTTGACCTTCTTAGGGAGGAAGTTTATGATCATCACGGATCAATAGCCCTTAAAGAGTCTAATGGAGCAAAAAATTACCATACTTGAGTAGCAGAAGTTCATTTTCAAGTTCTAGGATATGAGTATGCAATAATTCATGAACCAGGTAAGGAAAACCAGGTGGCAGATGCATTGTCTTGAAATAATGGAGGACAAGTGTTGTGGCAGTATGTGAACCTCATGACACATGCCTCACTGCCATTAGTGAAGCAGAGTGGTATGTGTGGACAGAAATCAAGGAAGCATTGGAGATTGAACCTAAAACCAAGAGCTCATCAAGAAGATCAAGAGTTTTGACCCTAAGTTAGTAAATACTCAAGCATGAGCTTGAGCAAGCAAAAGTCTAAATGATGAGACAAGCTGATAAGGGATGGAAGGAAGAAGAATTCAAGGTAGGATATCATGTCTTTCGTAAACTCCATCCCAAAAGAATGATAAGGGCCGAAAAGCCAACTACAACGAAGTAAGCTAAAAAATATTTTGGACCTTATGAAGTATATGAGCAGTTGCATATCACCTGAGACTACTGCCTACATCCAAATTTTATTTGGTGTTTTACATTTCATTTTTGAGGATAGAGTTAGGAGATGTGAGACAAGTGAATGAAAGACCACCCAATGTTTTCAAGGAAGATCACCTTGGGCAGCAAACAAAGGAAGCTTTAGGATTTTGTAGAGTAGCGGTTCCCCAACTTCCACCTTGAGGAGAAGGTGAGTATTCAAGAGAAGAGGATTGTTTAGGACCTTAGAAAGCAAAGGGAATGAAAGCACCATAGGACAATGCAAGAGAGGCGATAGGCAGCAGGGGGGGCAGCAGAACCACACATGGGTAAAATCTATGCGCATGAAGATTGGACACAGCAGGTGCCCAACCTAGCAGTGAAGTCCGACAGGTTCTAACATTGTCCTAATGGACCAAGGACATCCATACCATGAAGGATTCCCACCACAGTAAGACAAGCATGGTGGGATTCTAGTTAAAGAAGGATGTTCACGTCAAGAAGAATTCCAATAGCAGCAAGACATCCATAAGAGTTCAGGATTAGTAGGATATCTACGCCATGATGAAGTCCAGCAGCTATAGGAGATAGGAAGGATAGGTAGAATTCTACAATCAAGAAAGACCAAAAATCCTAGTAGAATTAGGAAACCTTTGGATAAGGTCAATGTTGATAGAATTCTAGTTGTCTTAGGAATCCTTGTCCTAAGTGAATAAGGAACTTTAGTACAAGTTGGACTAGGAGAAGGTTGTTATAAACTATAAATACAGTCTCATAATTTGTAGCCATAAGCTTTATTCATTATTGTCAAGTTATTATTCATTAATCAAAGAACCTAAGCATTCGACATTCTTGGCCATTGTTTATCTTCTTTGTTTGTTATCTTGCCTATCCATCATATCTTTGAAAGTAATTAATCCTGAATGACAGCTTAGGGCACAGATAACTTCAACACCGATTGAAAATACCTACAAGCAAAAGGATAGAAAAGAAGGCAAACAGAAAATTCCTAATCCCAATCAGTAACATTAGGTGCCAAAGTAAAGAATTCAAACATTCAAATTTGAAAGATGGAGAGAATTGGGAGATGTTTTACTACTTGTGGAAAAATGAAACATTGCTTTTGACTTGTAACTTGTTTAGGTTATTTTGCGTATTACAGGTTTCCTACATTGGGAAAACAATTATAATTGTTGAGTGCTTGTCTATTTAAACCCTTTTAACATTATTTTTTCAATTGAAGATTCTCTTATCTTCTTCATCTTCCTCTCTTTGGCTGAAATTCTCAAACTTCAATCATCAAAATTTATGTTTAAAGGGCAATGAAATACATTGGAATGCATAGTTTTGATGCGCAACGGCTGTAAGTGTGTTGGAGCATATCCGCACTTGTCGAAAACGATATGAAGTGCTTTAAAATTTTTGTAAAATATGCAATGAAATGCTCAAAAATATCACAGTTTTTCTCAAAACTGCATAAAAATACTCCAAATGTTTTCTCTAAAGAGTAATGCATTAACATGCAATCAATCATCAGAAATTCTGCCAAAAGCGCAAGAAAATGATTTGAAACGTCACAGTTTGATGCAAGATGGCTATAACGGCATTGGAGCATCCGTGCATTTGTTGGAAACGACATAAAGCGCTTTAACACTTTTGTCAAATGTGCATGAAAACACTCCAAATATCTAACACGTGTTGCATTTAATCCAAAAATGATATAACATGCATTAAGCCATCACAATTTATGTTGAAACAGTAACAAAACTTTTTGGAATGCATAGTTTTGATTCAAATAGGCTATAAGTGCCTTGGGGCATCTCCACATTTGTTGGAAATGATATAAAGTGCTTTAAATTTTATGTCAAAAATATCACGGTTGTCTTTAAAAATGCATACAAACACCCCAACTGTTTTTTTTTCTAATTAGTATTGAATTCAATCGAAAATGACAGACATGCATTAAATCATCAAAATTTCCAACGAAAGGGCA